>JZKD02S1938315.1:536403-557812 GCA_000966675.3 Picea glauca
CGTAATGGTGTCCAGATTGAAGTTTTGACCCGCAACCTCATATTATTCGTTGTGTTTACTCTTATAATGATGGCACACGGAATCGTCGAGAAGAGATCAAAATCGTCTGGCTCATCTTTTCGTCAATTTTCTCGGAAGATTCTTCATTGTCCCCATCTCTGCTACATATAGGACAGTCCAAGCTTGTCGATTTCTTCGAACGTCCCTGTCTCTTCTTCGTTTATTACATTTCGATCGTTGTCGACAAGCATGTACGGGTAATATATAGATAACAAGTCCGCAGTAATAGGAAGGTTTGCAACTCGGGGTGGTTTTGTTTTTATAAATTATTAATTTTAATCCCGTGACCTAGATGTTTTTTCAATCCTTCTCGAACTATATGCACTCTATATAACCCTATCAAATAGTCTCTCTAGCAATAAATCAAATTGTCCCATCCCAAAAGTAGAGCCCTCCTCCGTCCGTTTGAAAAAAACATAACGGAAGCAAAATATTTAATAATAAATGTAACATTCAATATTAGAAATAGAGAAGGGCCCTGGCGTATGCGAATAATAACCAGCACTGTTTCTCAGAATGGATATACCAGCGTATATATCAAGAACCTCCGTTTGAAAAAAATAATAACGAAAGCAAAATATTTAATAATAAAAGTAATATTGAATATTAGAAATAGAGAAGGGCCCGGATTCTGCCAACAATAACGTATTCAATGTTGTGGTAGGTTGTATATATCCAGAATATATATCAAAATTATTTGTTTGAAAAAAAATAACTCAAGCAAAATATTTAATAATAAATGTAACATTCAATATTAGAAATAGAGAAAAACTCTGGATTGGGCGAAAAATATTTAGCACTGCTGCTCAGTATTCAATGCTGTAACAGGTGGTATATACAACATTGGATATACCCACCTTATATACCATCATCAGTTTGAAAAAAAATATAAAACAAGACAAATATTTAATAATAAATATAGCATTCAATATTATAAATAAAAAAAACCTTTGAATTGAGTGAACAATAAACAATATTATTAAACAACATTCAATGTTGTGACAGGTAATATATACACATTTGAATATACCCATCATATATACCAAAATCATCCAACCATATATATATATACTAACCACAGGAGCAATGATGTGCAGCAAGATGATTATTGCTCACCTCTTGATTCACCTTAATCTTCAACCAAGTCAAACTGTACATATTCATCGTTCATTTATAGTTTTTCTTTTACTAAAACAATAGCGTTAAGAATTATCTCTCTGTTCAGTCAAACCCACTAAAGAAAAATGGAATACAAGAACGAGACGTACATAGACGAAACGCTTGATGCGTCTTTTCAAATACACGACCATCACAAAGAAAACAATTTGTTGGCTGTAATGATTCTCCCCAAACTTTCTTATGGCTTAACTGTTATTCTTTACTTTATCAGGATCCGAAGATGTCGTTGGATCTCATCCTCACAACTGAAGTCATGTTAGTGGATATGAAATTAATTATGTTAATAGGAGTATATTTATTGGAAATGGTTAAATTTAATATATTTTTAATTTTTAATGAGTATTTTTGCTGAACATGATTAAATGTGAATAGAATATTTTTGATCCTCACAATAAACAAAAGATTTTGATTTAATGTATCAACTTCCTTTCTTTTATAAAATTTAAATTTATGTTTTTACTTTTTTACATTTACTTAATATGATTAAGTAATTAGTATATTATCCAATTGATTTTCACTTTCATATTATAATGACTTTTTGTGACATTCCATTTTAAATTTATGTTCATACTGTTACTCACATATTTATGTGACCGTATACTACTATTGTTGTTGCTCACAGTGATTAGACACATTGGAGCAAGAGAAGGATGATTTAGTGTTTACCATTTCGGTTTTTTGTTTCCTGCAATTTCGATTTGTGATTTAGGTTTTTATTATTGTTACGCTCCAGGGATTGGAGACATTGGATTTAGGTTTTTTATTTACTGTTTACAATTTTGATTTAGGTTGCTGTTGTTGTTACTTATCCTTAGACATTGCAATAAATGAAGGACGATTTATTGTTTACGGTCTACATTTTTGATTTAGGTTGCTGGACGATTTATTGTTTACGGTTTACAATTTTGATTTAGGTTGCTATTGTTGTTACTAGCAAGGATTAGACACATTGCAATAAATGAAGGACGATTTATTGCTTACGATTTATAGAGGATTTACTGTTTACGAGTTGGTTTTTTGATTTACGGTTTATGGTTCATGTTCTGGGCTTTACAGTTTTACGATCTCAACTTTAAACGATTTTGGTTTTTTATTTATTGTTTATGGTTCATGTTATGGGCTTTACAGCTTTACGATCTCAACTTTCAATGCATGCATTCATTCAACTTTGTATTACTGAGCAATTTAACTAATAGAACAAGTTTTTTTCCAGTTTATTATATAACTTTGTAGTGACCTTTTTTATTTACTATTTACAATTTTGATTTTTTTATTTAGATTGCTATTGTTGTTAGTGGCATGAATTGGACACATCTGAGCACCAGCAAGAGAAGAAGGATGATTTATTTACTGTTTACAATTTAGTTTTTTAATCTATTATTTACAATTTTGATTTCTAATTTAGGTTTATGCAATTTTGATTTCTAATTTAGGTTTATGCAATTTTGATTTCTAATTTAGATTTATGATGTACAGTTTATGATTTATAGCCATGCACAATCCAGGTTTACCTATTACCAATTAATGAACCAAGCAACTTTTTTAAATCCACAATTTTCTTGGAGATAAAATCAGAAAGGCATCATTAATATGCATTTTTATTAAACATTTAAATACACCATTTTGATGCCCTTTTATTAAATATGTTTTTGAGGAAATAAAAATAAATTGATTTCAGATTTATGATTTAACCCTTTTGCAACAACTTTCTATGTACCAAAATACTTGTATGAATGATCAATCCACAAAAGATATATTTTAAAGGAGACTGGTGTCATAGTAATACTTGGTTCTCAAGTTTCTCAATTTTGTGAGGAGGACAAAGTAAAGATATCGTTTATATGCAAATAACAACTCCACATTCGCAAAGAAAATTAAGGGTATTTTCGAGATCAATAAGGGAAAAAAACTCTATTATCATAATTTTGTATTTAATATTTTGAATCCCTAAACCTTTTAGATCTGAAAGTCGGGATTTGGTGACAATGAATTTTTCCAAGGATGGATTTGGATTCTATTATTCTGCGTTGGTTGCAAATAAAATAGACCAAGTTAGAATATGGATAGGAGTGCATTTAATAATCATTTCTTGTATAAATGTATATAAATTCATGTAATCCTGTAGAGGCATATACACAGAGTGAGAGGATATGAGAGAACTTGCAAGTCTATTGTAATCTCCATGATATGAATAATAAGACAACCGATACCTATGCTTGGTGGACATAGCCCAAGGTTTGAGTGAACCACGTGACTATGTGTTTCTTATCTGTGTGATTGTTAATTATCATATGTGAATTGTGTTTTCCTCATTTTCAATTCTAACAATTGGTATCAAAGGCGCGTTCAAGATGTGTGAGATGAGATATGTGGTGAAAAAAGGTGAATTGAGTAGATGTCGCATGAAGAAATTGAATAAAAAGTCATCGGTGCTCCCTAGGCAGTGTTAGAGGTGCACCGACACTCTCACACTTATGAAATTGAAATTTTCATAAAAGTCACACACCCCATTCATGAATCACAGAGCGTCGGTGCTCCCCCATCCACATTGAAGGAGCGCTAGCGCTCCCCCATCCACACTCAGGGAGCGTTGATCTTCAAACGAGCGTTCCCCAACCCATATTGAAGGAGCCTCGATCTCCTTTAAAAACATTCGTATGGTTTTTTCTTCTTTAAAAATTTAAGGTATGTTTCTCTTATGAAAGTGGAAAGGGATGAAGTTTTTTTATATTTGGAATTAAATATAATATGTAAAAAGATGGAGGATTTTAAAAAGGTGATTTCTATTTTTTTATTATTTTTAACTAAAAGGTGAGGTTGGTAAAATGTTTTTTATTAAACTTTTTAAACCTTGTGAAAGTATTATTCCTCCAATTTTTTTTAAATGTTCGTGGTTATTATAAGTTGTGATTTGGGCATTGGAATATTTTGTGTTAATGGCTAAGATGCAGAGTTTGAAGTTTGAAGTTGAAAAGTTCAGCGGTAAAAAAAACTTTGAGCTCTAGAAGCTCAAGATGGGGGAGTTACTAGTGCAACAAGGGTTGCAAAAAGCATTGACAGGAAAGAAAAAGAAACCAGCGGCCATGATGAATGAGGAATGGGAAGATATGAATGCAAAATCTCTTAGTACCATTCGTTTATGTCTGACGGATGATTTTATGTTGTGCTTATGGAGCAAGTTGGAAAGTTTATATATGACGAAGTCCTTGACGAGAAGAATCTACTTGAAGAGACAATTGTATAGTTTGCGGATGAAAGAAGGTACAAAAGTTGCTAACCAATTAAATACCTTCAATACCCTTATAGTTCAACTAACTAGTATGGAAGTTAAATTCGAAGATGAAGATAAGGCTATTACACTATTGTGATCATTTTATGACTCTTGGGATATTCTAGTTACCTCTATTAGCTTTATCTCAATAGATGTTTTAGATTATGACTCTATTGTGGGAGCTTTGTTGGCTGAGGAGATGAGGAGAAAATCTAGTCAAGAAACCTCAACTTTAGAGGCAATGTTGGTCAAAGGTCGAACTAAAGAGCATAATGAGAGATATTTTTCTCGATCTAAGTCAAGACACAGAAAGGGTAAAGTAAAATGTTGGTACTGTGGAAAAACATGACATTTCAAGGAAGATTGCTGGAAAATAAATAAATCTAAGGAAAACTCTACGTAGGAAGCAAATTTGGATGTAACAAATTCCGGTATCACTGATCAAGTTTTATCTGTTTCCAATAATTTACAATATCAAGAAGAATGGCAGTTGGAGTCAAGTGCCTCCCACCACATGTGCTCACACAGAAATTGGTTCATTTCTTACCAATGTATTGATGAGGGTGTAGTGTTTATGGGAAATGGTATTCCTTGTAACACTATTGGGGTTGGCAGTATTAGAATCATGATGTTCGATGGTATTGTTAGGGAATTAACGAATGTTAGATATGTGCCTAAGCTTAAATCAAATTTGATTTCATTGGGAGTGTTGGATTCTTGTGGATATAAGTATACAGGTCAAGGTGGAGCACTCACATTGTAGAAAGGTAGTTTAGTAATGATGAAGACAACAAAGGTTGATAATCTTTATAATTTGGAAGAGAGTATTGAAGTGGCATTTGAAGTGGCATATTTATCTTCTTCTTTATGGCAGAATCATCAAGTTCATAAGAGAAAGAAAGAATTGTAGGTACTAGTAAGCGGTAAGTCATTTCTAGACTTAAAATCTTTGTTTCTGAATTCCTGCTTGTTTTATATCTTTGCAAGCTATGATGGTGGTATAAAGGGATGTTGTGTGTGGGAACTTATTTCTCACAAGGTCATCATTGATAGAGATATAGTATGTATGGAACAACCAAAGGGGTTGATTCAATATCGCAATGGTAAATTTGTTTGCATGCTAGATAATTCATTGTATGTCCTATTAGTACCAGGAAAATATACAAGAGGTTTCTATCCTTCAGAGTGATTCATAATTTTTCAAAGGGTAGGAATGACTATACAGTTTATAGTACATTCACAATATTGATGTTATTTTATGATGATATGCTCGATGCAAGCCGAAGCATGGATAAAATTAGTAAGAAAATGACTTAGGTGGACAGGACAATTCATATGAGAGATCAAGAAGCAACAAAACGAATTATGGGCATGGAAGTACATAGAGATGGTAATGGTAAGATGTGGTTGGAATTCGGTATGAACATTGTAAAACCAGTTTTTATCCCTCTTGCTTTCCATTAGAAGTTTTCTTCAAGCACGGGTCTTGTTTATAAAGAAGAAAAGGTTATGTCTCGTGTAAGCTTAGTAGGAGGTATGTTGTATGTGATGAAATGGTTAAGACCATATGTTTCACACGCTAATGATGTTGTCAAATACGTGACAGATTCAGGTGTTGCAGTGAAATGGGTGCTTCAACGTTTGCGAAGCACAAATGTCACCTATAATGGTTACACTAAGATCGTCTGTGATAATTGTAATGTATATTTTACAGGTGTCTTGGATAGAAGGAAATCTATCACTAAATATGTCTCACAACACAGTGGTGGAATACATGTTAGAGGTGGAGTGACCCCTTAAGAAATCCAAACTTGTGCAAGTCACACAGAAGAGATCATGAAACCATTTTTATTAGAGAAGCCGCAGTGGTTCTTAGATTCTCTTGGCTAGTAGAAAAGGTGATGAATAAAAGAAAGGAGCAAGGTATCAGGTTAATTGTTGTCAATGTGGAGATTGTTGGGATTTGGTGACAACGAAGTCCTCCAAGGATGGATTTGGATCATATTATTCTGCGTTGGTTGCAACTAAAATAGACCAAGTTATAATATGGATAAGAGTGCATTTAATAATAAGTTTCTTGTGTAAATTTATATAAATTCATGTAAGCCCGCATAGATAGATATGAAAGAGTGAGAGGATATGAGAGAACTTGCAATTCTGCTATAATCTCCATGATATGAATAATAAGGCAAGTGATACCTATGTTTGGTGGACGTAGCCCAACATTTGAGTGAACCACGTGAAATCTCTGTGTTTCTTATCTATGTGTTTGTTAATTATCATATGTGAATTGTGTTTTCCGCATTTGCAATTCTAACATTCTATTGTATTGGTATAGACTATACCCTTTTACAACATCTTTCAATGTACCCAAGGTTATGAATAATGAATCTAAAAAAGATATATATATATATATATATATATATATATATTATAGGATACCACTATTTATCTATTTATTGGATATGGTAATACCTTGTGAGAACAAGTTTCCACAAGATTAAATTACCTATTTATATGCTAAGTATTTTTATTGCTACGTTTATAAATGATACGTTTAAATTTTTTATGAGTTTTTAAATTGATTACTTTAATTCATTTACAGATTTTTAAAATGATATATGTATATATATGTTGAGTGATATTTAAATATATCATTTTTTGAAACTAGGCCTTTAAATCTACCATGGTGATTAAATTTATGATGAATTTTAAATATGCATTTTTTCATTATGCATTTAAGTATACCATGTGTGTTTTTTTTTAATGATGTGTTACTATATATATATATTTAATAGATTTATATATTAAGGTTTAATAGATTAATTTGGTTTTAGTGGATGTTAATAATCATATATATATATAGATATATATCTATTTTGAATTAGGTTCGGTTAGCTGTCTGAAGGTTCGATTAGCTAGTAGCTTCACTATGCCCACCCATGCCCAAGTCGTTCAACAGTGACTAGTTGTGATTGATTCGTCAAATTGTGGTGGAGTTCTAGATTTTGCCTGCTCATTCCCATCTTTAAGTCGTAACCTATAGGTTGATTCATACTCACGACGTTATGTTTCATGATTGGTTTGTGGTTATGGATGTGAGTTAGTTGGAGTCTTTTATCTAGTATGCATTTTATTCGTTTATGGATGTTGAACTAAGCACTGCAGTTGATATCTTGGAACGGAGGTGAAGGAAACGCTTAAATACTGGGTCTATGATCACTAGTGAGTAGTGAAACACTCTAGTCCTTTTGGTCATTGCATGACCCAATGTTTAGTTTAATCTGAATGTGACCGTAATACTAAGTACACCACGAACCAATACCACAAAGTTTAGTCAAAGTGTCGAAATATTAGACATAGTTGTAGCCTAGTAAGACCAAGTGAGAACAATCGAAGTGTCCATCTAGGAAATCGGTAGAACCCATGCCATAATAGTGAATAATCATCGAATCAGTGCAATCTACATAGTATTTGATTTCTCTATATGCCGATCCAGTGGAACAATCCTATTCTGATTACCAATCTAGGGATTTCAATCACAGATTGACCAAATCACCTATAATTGCTCTGACCTAGGGTCGATCAATAATGGTAGGGTACATTGGCTTCATCTCTGGAACATAAATGAAATAATACGATGGAATGGGTGTAGATTATTCCCTCACTAGAGAAGCCGCCATTGGTTTATTCCCACTGGAGGATTTCCCATTGATTATTTTCTTCCCATGGAAGTGGTGGTGCTAATAGGATCTCACCTCAAAGAGATTTCAATTGGGATCATTGTAGGAGAGTAAAACCCCCATTGAATTGGATATGGAAAGGGAACCCCCCTCTGACTATGTGTCCCAAGCAAGAGCATTAGTGCCTAGGAACAATTAATGAAGGAAGGAAAGGTGTTAGGAAGCCCACGAATTACTTACTGGACTAATTTCAAGTGTGGTGAGCTGGTAAAAGATGAAAAGTCAAGGCTTGGTAGCATGCACAATTACATGTTAAGTGAAGGCTCGACTAGAGGAAGAATAGTTAATAGTATGTGCAGTCTAGGTAGAAATAATTACAAACCTTTCATTGACATATTAGTCATATTATGGACCAATTTTTTCATAGTTGGTAATACGGACCTTACGATGGCATATCATGTTTTTGTAGTTCATCGACTATACCTTGAAAATGTCACTTTGGTCAATTCATTTTCTAGCATTTATTTAGTCATATAATTAGTACTAGCTATTTTAGATTGTAGATATGGAGTTGGAGAGACTTCATTCTAAGAATTATTTTAGGAGAGACTTCAGTGAGCAGAGCCACTAGTGCATGCTAAGGATACTTACAGCCCTATCCTCTCATTATGGTGTTTTCAATTCCAAGTGTTAAATAGTTTCCTTATCAAAGTTACAATTTCTTAGAAAGGGAAAGCTAACACTTTCCTCTTTTAAAAGGGCCTCTCTATTGGTTAGGGAACCTGCTTGAATGATGTGGACTACATAGCTTACATAATCATATCATACAGGAGGAGATAGTTGAGCTGGCCATGGAAATGGGAAAAACAATAGCTCTGGTAGTGGTTGATTCATTTATCCCCTCGGACCTAATCTGTCCAACTGTAAAACCCTCCCTCTGATGTCCCATCTCCCCTTGATCTCCCTCATCTAGGGGGCAGTGCACTCCTTTCTATCCCAAATACTTCAGTCATTGCACCATCTAACCCTTCGTGATCGGTTTGTCTCTCCTTGATCTCCTGAAGACCTAATTTGTCCCAACTTGATATTCCTTCCCCCGATACTTACCCAACTAATTCCATTTCCTTCTCTTACACCTTTCTCCCATGATTAAGATCGAATAGACTGGTAATTTTCTTGATTCCCCATATTTCCAAGTAGTGGATTCCATGACTAGGCTATGTGATTAGGTGAAATTTAGTTAAGAGCCCAACGGAAAATAAATTGAATAGGAGATCAAAAGGCCACAACACCTGATGTCCTACCGAGTGGTGGTCTCGCTGATCATATGGATCATAGAATATATGGCTACATATTATATTAGGCGACAAATATGGATATGGCGTATGTTGTGGTTCAAGCCGCTAATCGCCAATAATTAGGGTGAACTCCCTTGTATACCCATAAGGGATTCAACGAATGGAGCCCCGCCCCCCGACTCATCAAGCGGATCTCTATGCAAATTAATTTGGTCATGATAGCTCTCCTTTATCCATAAGGAACAAACACGCACACCTGCCCATGCAGTTGCCTTCTGTTAATTGGGTGGGGGGTGGATGGTTCCTTGTGTGTCAATTTTTTCTTCTAGTCTTCTCACTACAGATGGAATACACTGAGAAGCTCCTTGATCATTAGAATGTCTAGCTTTCACGACTAGCTCCTCACTACGATCTGATATACTAAGCTTTTCAGGTTTGATCCTCAAGACTGGGCTTTGCAGAACACTTTATGCAGCTTTAGTGCTAGTGGGGAGGGTATGTTGAGGGGGGATTTATGTTGAGCAATGGGTTTCCCTAAGGGTAACCCAAGCAAGCCCCCGAAGAGTGCATGTAGGCTTACCCAAAGGAGGGGAACAACCAACCAATTAAATAGAGAGAATCCCTTTTAGAGTTGGGATAAAGCTTTATTAATGGTCATTTACATGCTCTATGTGTCCTCCTTGACCCAAGAAAGCCCCTGAAGTGTGAAAATGGACCCTGTATCATGGGTTCAGTTCGCTCCTATGCCCATTGATAACATGGTTATAGTGCCATCTAGATAATATGTGACCTTTGACTTTAAGACAAAGGACGACACAATGTTTCAAATGCTGATACGATGCTTGCTTGGGCATACTTTCAATTTCCAGGGATGGATCGATCAATGGCTTGTGCGGTTTCATTCAACAACAACTCTGATATGGCTCTTGAAATAAGAGTTGGTATGACTAGAGTGAAATTGAGGGCAGGCGGGTGGGATGTTGTTGGTTAGATCGCAAAATTTACTAGGAACACGAATGGATGCGCACTGATAAAAAGAATCAAACCAGGATGACTAGGAAAAGAAACAAATGGTAGGCTCAATTGATAGATTTATGTGTGCAGGTTTCGTTCATCAGATGAAGGAATATTTTGTGTCACAGGGTCTGAAACAAAAAGAAACCTCACAGGGCAGGTAGATTTGTGGGTCCAAGTGAGAATTTTTTTATTTATTTATGACCAAGATGAGGGAGAGACATGAGATATGACTTCCATATTTGCTTGTTTTGGGTTATCCTGCCTGAGAACATTTTATTTAGTTATTGATCGAGTGATTGATCGACTACATAGTTTGGATATCAAGTCGCACCCAATGTGACGTCACAAAATCTATCAGTTTACATTTGATAATGATAAAAATTGCTCGAGTGTCGGTCCCATGGTTGAATTGATACCTTGATTCCAGTGAGCCTTCTCCTATTGACACTAGCACATATATTCAAAGAGAAAGGTCGTTTTGTTCCTTGTCTTGGAGTTCCTTAGAAAATCTCATGGTTGTTCTTCCTATTTCATGGTCATGATATGAACTCTTATTTCTGATCTCCCTCCTATTTCATATCTTTTCATTGATAGCTTGTAAGTCTGGTATAGCTTGTACGATCTAGATTTTAAGTACAAAAGAGACACTAGCACACAAGAGACACTAGTGGAAGTAAGTACATAAGATACCCGAAGGGGGTAAGGTCAGGTCGAAGGTGTAAGGTTAGGTCTATATTTTCCTTCTTCCAGATTAAGATTTTCTAGATCAAGACCTAGGTGCAGATCGAGATACACTAGAAGAAAATCCAATAGAAGAAAATCCAACATCCGTAGCGAAGACCATGTAATCAAAGGGACCAGGCTAGGCACATGCCATTGATAGAACATATCGAGTCCCATACCTAGGTGCCATTCCTATATAAGTTTCATATTCTGTTTACCCGGTTGATTCATACCCACTAGTCCTAGCTTCTTCAGAGCTCCCAGAGCCATCAACAAGGCCCACACATGTCATCATTAGAAGAAATGAAGAACGACGCCTTCCTCCTTAAAAAGAAACAGAAACTGGAACCTAAGAAGTGGAAACCGTGAGATAACATTTTCTCCCGATGGAGTTATATTACATTGACATATGATTCTCTAAAAAGTGTTTGCATTCCACAAATAAAAGTGTCTGCACTACCCCCATCAAAGTATCCGCACTCCCCAAGACAACTCCCCTTCAGATTCCCTTCTAAGATGCGTGGGAAATTTTCCTCTTAGCCATTTGATTTTCCCCACTCCTAGTTCCACATCATTGTCTTGGGAATTCCATAGCTAGAAATGAAATGACTCCACTCGACCTATAGCACAAGGTTCCCACACCTAAATATCATGAAATTTGAAGTGAAATCAGGTATATAGTTTTTCCTATATATATATGAATAATATAATGTGGGAATTGACCCTATGCCTACCGTTTAGTTACCTGTGGGTCCGTAGATTGGCTTTATCCTCTATTAAACGGATGTTATCTACCTGTGCTCTCTATTTGGAAATGAAAAATGTGGTTTGGCGATTGCTCCATATACTTCTGGATCTACTTATGCTCCATATAAAGCAATGGCTACTGATACTGTTATTGTAAGTAACAACAACGAGATACCACCCACATACATATAGATTTAAATCTATCCCTTCCTCCCTTCCTCCTTCCCTATCCTCCCTCATGATAGTGGATAGAAAATTATATATATTGGAAAAATGGAATTTCCATATTGTTGGCTCGAAGGAGGGGAACTTATGAAGGAAGGAACCTTTGTCTTAAGGTGGAGGGATGCAGTGAAATTGATTGATTGCTTGGTTCAACCAAAACAAAATGGTTGGAAATTCGCTGTTTTGTTTTCCTAATAACACTGCAACTTCTTTAACCTGATGGACCATACTTATTCATTCAGCCATGGTCCAATGCATTTTATCTAGTTGGTGGAGCATTCTTTCGGGGCCTTATTACCTACAATCATTTTCTACCCCCGGTGTTGCGTTCTTGATGGCCCTAGGGTGTTGCGTGGGTATGTTTGGAGTGTCGCGTTTATCGATGATATGGTGGGAATTGTGGTTTTTTCAAACCTTTTGACCATCTGATGCTAAGACTCGAACATTCAGAGGTGTTGGGTTTCAATCTCTATCTGGGACCCAAAATGGGACCAGGTAAATCGCTTGTGGGTCAACGTGTGCTGCTGGGAGCTTCTGTGAAAATTGACACTCTTACCCATCGTCAGGACATGAGGCCTTGCACTATGTTGGTTTGAAGGATATAATAGATTGCATGACAACCTGCCTTAGCCAGCCTTAGTGAGAGTGAGTTGTGTTAGCCTCATTCAGTGATAGTGAGTCAGAAACAAACTTAGCAAGCAAGCCGATGCAAGCAATCGCCTCCATATGATGACATGTTTTCATAGGTGGGTGAAGCCAACATATCTTACCTTATGTATTACGTTCATGAATGCTCACACTTAAAAAATAAGCATGAAGATCGAACAAAGAAACTTAGGAGAATGTTGAAAAATGCAAATTATTATATATAGAGGGGGCCATGTTAACACATTATTTCATCACTTAAATGGGATATAAGTAGGGAGTACTATAAGGGGATAGGATACGGGAGTAAGAGTGTAACAACCCTCCATTACGCCTAAGAAAAAGTGAGGCACAAAACGTAAAAAAGAAAGTTGCATTAAAAAATTAACATCAACATAACGACTCCTAATCAACAACATCATAAGTAAAAGTAGTACCAACTACTCATCAGGGAAATCACTATGACGCATTCAAAGCATCAATGAAGGATAGCAACACATAAACATAAATAGTGTAGCAGATTAGCACATCATAATCATCTTGAAACAATTTACAACAACATTGAATCAGATAATGAATATAAAATGACTACCCGCCCAACCTACCCTCCACGGTTATGACCTTGATGACACATAAGAAACGCTCAAGCCTAGGTTCCAATTGATTTGAACCATTTAAGGTCTCAAGGTTGGCGACTATTCTGAGGAACAAGGATGTGTCTATATCGCACTAAAAAACAATTCCAACATCAACTAGATCAATCCTTCAATCCCATTCATCAATTAATCGTGGCACAAAAGGGTAATCAATATCGTTATCAATCATACATCAACATTTAATTATTCGTTGCGTGCGAGAGTAAACAATTCTAGAAAAATCACCAGTCAACTTAAGTAATGGCACAAGAGAAAACTAGTTGCTAAATCGGTCATATCTTTACATGATTTCATGATGCAAGATTAATTCACAACTTATTCACGATGCAAGAGTGATGAACGTTAAATTCAAGGTGAAAATAAGTATTACGAAGAAATCAAACGCCCACTTAAATTTAGGCGTGCAAGTAAATTTCATTACCAAACTAATCATGCATCGCCATAAATGCAATGTGCGCAAGTAATCAAGGCTATATCATTGTACATCTACCATTATTCCAATCCGCAAGCATCCACCATTATTCCAATGCGCAAGAAATCCAATTATTTAATCACAACATAATCAATTGTGCGAGGTAAATATTAACCAAAGTTTTATAGCTCCATAACTATATATCATGGCATAAGTAATTATCAATTAAATTAAGGTGCAGATGAAATAATCTACCAATCCCTCCGGTATCAACATTAATTCAATGGTGCCAGAGAACCCATTACTTAGTCATTACACATGAACAAATTTTCATAGCGCAAAAAGTCCAACGTCTAAACAATCATTTTTTACGTCATGTTTTGTTGCGCACAAGGAGTTTAACATCTAACAACCATACATTACGGTATAATTCGCATTCATGTAAGCCGTCTAACAACTTTAACTAGTCATACATCAATGCTAATTTCATGAGGAAAGTAAACTAATGACTTAAATAATTCATCCATCCACATTATTCTTAAGATGCATAGAGACAAATAGATTACATAACCAATAATACATCATATAGAAATTCTTGGCGCAAATCACCTCTGAAGCATCCACAAAAATCCGACTACATTAACACGATCAATTAATTGGCGTGATCACCGCCTAGGAAACATTCTAACTATAGACCAACTAAAATTACATATATCAATATTAGATGCAATCACCATCAACCTTAGTCATGGTGCGCAAGGGTAATCACATTAAATTATCTTTGGGCACCAATAGTATCCACACACGCTATTATATCAATGCCCTAGATTAAAATCAATACTAATTCAAATATCTAAATAATGAAAATAGCATTAAATGAAAAGCATTAAAAACCCTTTTTATTTCCAGATAAAGACTCTTAATTTAAAAGAATAAATCTGAATTTTTCTCCATATTCATAATTACATATTATTCAACTTTCTAGTTATTTAACTAAATCTACACCGAGCGGGTGGACTCCCGCCCACACAGAGATAAAAAGGACGAAAAACGCAACATTAAAACGCAGATGAAGAGAGGTATTTTTTCTGAGCATGAAAGAAAAAAATTCGTGGGTGTGAACAGAAGTAAATCGTTGAGCTCTTGGTAGAGAAATTTGTGTGTGTGAATGGATAAATATCTGAGCTTTTGGCAGAGGAATTTCGTGTGCGTGATGGAGTAACTCAATAGGATTGTGGGCAGAGAAATTCGTGGGTTGAAGGGATAAATCTCTGATCTTTTGGTAGAGGAATTTCGTGTGCGTGAAGGAGTAAATCGCTGAGCTTATGGGCAGAGAAATTCGTGGGTGTGAAGGGATAAGTCTCTGAGATTTTGGCAGATAATGTCGTGTGCGTGAAGGAGTAAATCTTTGAGATTTTGGGCAGAGAAATCCGTGTGGGTGAAAGGAGTAAATCTCTGTGTTTTTGGAAAAGAATTTTGTGTGGGTTTCCTCCACCTGCAATGATATGCTAACATAATTAAAAATGCAGAGATGGGTACCATGATGGGAGAAATTCCAAGTTCATTCGAAGAGGGAAAGATCAAAGTTGGGCAATTTTTCTCAACGCATGTGATATTTCCTTCGAGGTTGCAGAGAAACAATGTAAAAATCGAAGAAGTACCCAGATAAAATGATGGTAGATTTTGCTCAAAGCATGGGTGATAGATCCTTCCAGGGCTGCAGAGAAAACAATGTAAAAATTGAAGAAGTAACCATATCAAATGCTGGGCAATTTTGCATTAAATTACAGAGGTAATAATCAAATAAATAACCAAGAAAAAACGTAGATCAATCCATTTAAATTCAGAGCTGGGGTTAATGAATTCGTCAAGGAGTAAGATTAGTTCTAGGTGCATATCAAGGGAAAAATTCATGGCCAGATCTCAACTAGAATGGCGGGGATAAACATTCTATATACAACTTTTCAAGATCAGTAATAATAATAATAATAAAAAAAAGAAACCATTCCGAACCACTCCTAGAATTTATAAAACAACAAGGGCTTGTCTAATCCATCATAACAAGGGCTTGTCTAATCCTTCGTCTCAGATGTACTTGATGATGTTCTTCGGTAGGTGGCATTTCCTCCTTGCCCCCACTTACTAGTCATTGATACCTCACTGGTATCTCCCAACCAACGTTAGGAGTACTCTTCTATCCCCTTAGTCCCTTGAGTTGCAAAGGGGCCATGCACAAACACAACCATAAAAATATAGCTCCCAGCTCGCCTCGGAAGGTCAACCTACCAGTCTCTCTCGTGAGCTGGGTATCCCAACTCTCACAAGTAAAATCAGTTACGCATACCTTTCATGATCCATTCCTCCTCTCAACCATTTCTTTTATGGAATTTGTCTTAGTGACCACTTACCATTTGCACATTTAATTCCTTTTTTTTTTAAATTAATTAGGAATTACTCTCCCTCGTACACTTGTCATCCATTCCTTTAGTTGCACCAAAAATCCACCATTTAATTTAATTAAATTTTAATTTCCCTCACCCATCCTAAAAGCGCTCCTACAATTACTCCTAGTTGTCCCTTTATTCCCTCTATTTACTCTTTGATTATAATAGACTAGATACCTTTCTATGCTTCCCCATTATTTTTACATTTTTTTCCTTTCTTATCTTAGTTTCCAATTTGGTATTCTATTACACACATTTATATAGTTAAATCTTTAGATATAATTTTTTTACTCTTTCAATTCCTAACTTGATATAAATATAAATTTTTTACTCTTTCAAATTACACATGATAACGACAACAAGAAGTGTCACGAACAGTGATGGATTTAACAAACCATGGTTTTTGTTGCACAAATGTATTGATAGAAATTCAAACTTGTTTGTGCTCTTCTTTGAAATTATTGAACAATTATATTTGTGTCATTGGCAATATATGTTTTGGATGTTCTTCATATTGTTTTCGTTTTATTCCTTGTCGCAACACATCCCTTGTATGTGGTGAAACACGAGATTCTGTCAACCAACAATTACGGGCCAATTCTTTAACATTTATTGCAATTCTATATTTGTAGATTTGTCTATAAATCACTGTCCAACAAGCCAGTTCATCATTTGCATCTATTTGCAATAGAAATTTTCTATGTTTGTACAATGTTTTTCTTGACATTCCCATCGTTTTTTCCATGTGTCGTGTCAAACGATCTTTTATATTGCTAGATGAAACATCAGTGGTTTATATCACTCTACGTGCAACACTTCCATTTTCTTTTTGAGATTTTCCAAAAGATTTTAATTCACTAGTTATATTGTCAAAGACATTTTGTTTCACCTTTGTATCTTTTGTCGACTTTTGAATACCCAATAATGATGTAGCTTCTTTTAACTTTATTGACTTTATTAGATAGAGTAAAAGTTGAGCTTGTACTGTTACAGATTCATCTTTGAAAAAAGTATTATACATATTCTTAGTTCGATATCTTATATAACGCTTAACTTCTTACTTTCCATATTTGTTAGTATCAATGTTTTTTAATATTTCATCATCAATGTTGATAGATTCTCCTCCATATTTCAATTTAAAGTTTATATTAAAGAACAAAACCCGAACATAAATTCACTAAACTATATACAAGTGTTCATCTTGTATTATCTAAATTTATGTACATACCTATAGGTGATTCATCTTCTGCTTCAATTTTGGTTTCAACGTCTTCTACTTCAATTTCGGTTTCAATGTCTTCATCGATGTTATGAGACAAATATATTTATGTTTTTTGAAAAACATCAAATCGTAATTACAATCAATTATATTAAACAATATTTTAAATTTGAATTCTATACTTTTAATATAGACAAGATATGCATGCATACCCGGTTGGACTTCTTCTTGTTGAGAATCTCTATTTACATTATCATCGTTTCTTTCTTCAATATTTGCATGTTCTCATTTATTTCTCCAATAATGCTCTTTCCTTTAATCGTTATGGTGAGTTTCATCTCGAGTACAATCAAATTTTCTCTTGCGCAAAATTTTGTTTCCCATGAGTATAGTTATTTGCAAAAGTTATGTTCAAGAAAGGATTCACCTAGAAAAAATGCTCAACATTTTTCTTTCAATAGATAAATTGCTATTCCAATAAAAACTTGAACAAACATCAATTACCTTATTCAACAAAAATGAAAAAGATGATTCGAAACTTTGTTTAGGTGCTCTAGAAAACCATCAAACAAGCGATCAATTGTGTTAAATGAGCTCGACCGAAAGCGTATTTATACGATTTTGCGTGAAATGAAATGATACGATGTGTCTTTTCATTTTTTTCGTCCGACGGAATTCGCTCAACCATCTTTCGGCCGAAAGATTCTGTAACATCCCACTCTTGATCGCACTGAGTGGAAATATTTTTTGAGAAAACTTTCGTGCAAGTGATACGGGTCATTCTACTATTGGCTATTTTGATTATGATTATAAGATATTGTGGATTTGATGATATGTTATTTTTGTTGTATTTACATCGACGGGTGCTATTGACTTGGTTCTCCTAAGTGTGCAGGACTTTGGATGTTAGAGGATGCCGAAGAATCGATGAAACTCCTTAGACTCTGGATCAAGTCAGAAAGTGGAATGTTAGGGAATGAATGTTGTTGATGTGACATATGTACATATGATTACATATTATGATGTTGATTTTTATCACTGACATATTTCCTCACTAGATGCAGGCTGACGATAGCTTACCGACCAGACTCACATTTGGAGTAAAGGGGTCACACATGACAAACAAAGACATTGAGGGAGAGGTGTGGCACCAGCCCTGCCACAACCTAAAAGCACTCCCTTCGTTGCTCAAACTGTAGGTTAATGATTACCTAGTTCGAGAAGACCCACAATGCCATGAGGGAAGACTGTGACAGTCGCTCACGATGATTCTAA
Organism: Picea glauca; assembly: GCA_000966675.3. Classification (NCBI taxonomy): domain Eukaryota; kingdom Viridiplantae; phylum Streptophyta; class Pinopsida; order Pinales; family Pinaceae; genus Picea; species Picea glauca. The sequence continues at coordinate 555,258 of JZKD02S1938315.1, forward strand.
AGAGCACGCAATAAGGCATGGTCCTTATTCCATAGAGGCCCTTAATATCCCACAAGATCACTTGACAGAGTATTGACCGTGGGACCGTGTTTCATTTTAAATTCCCTAAAAAAAATTCTTCCTGTTGGGTTCGTTACAAAACTCAATTTCTCCCAATTGATGTTAGGTCTGAGAAAATTCAGCCAACATTTATGAAAACTTCTCCCGCAACGTTGCAATCCTCCAATAAAATAAAATTGCATCGGAGAACTGTATGGTAGCACAATATCTACAAGAGGACTCTCTGTAACTAACAATGGCATGGTAGGAACTGTAAACGTGTTAAAAAATAGCAGACACGATGTAGTACCGAGTTTTAAATTTCTACAATATTAATAGCCCCAAAGTCTTTGCATAGATTGTCTAGGTTTTTGGTTTGGTTGCTTTCCGAAAATTCCAAATTATTTACTAAATACTTGGAAGAAATATTTTCATTCACTTTTCAGTGGTATTTGTAAAGGATGATGCACCTACCTGCAGAATTATATGATAAACCCTGAAATCAACAGATCTTCGTCTGTTAGTGGTTTAATATGTTCTATGATTAAAATGATTTTGTTACTTTGGTGCTTTTTTTGGAAACTAATTTCTATTTACTGTATTTCTCCAAATCTTATCCTAGGGAGTCCAAATTCAATAGAATACGATTCTAGCAGAATGCACATACAATGATTCGCTAAAAAAGTAGAAGGACTCGAAAGGACAACTCCTTGAAAAGGTTTCCAACACTCCCCTTGGACAAAATAACATTATATCATGGGAGGTTTCTCTACTAATTTGTTATATGCCCTATATATGAAATGCCAATTTCCTAAATACGCTGAAGTACTAGACTTGCATTTCCAAAAACAAACCTTAACTTTTATAATTATATGGTTATGCTACCCATGATCATAGAAATCAAGATTGTATTGTCAAGGTCATAATTCAACACCCATGGGTCATTGAGCATCAATATTTATGTGTAAAACCTGATGATAATAATTTTATATGATATTGAAAATAATTATTTATATTAATGGGTAATCCTAATTATAGTTTTAAATTAAAACATATGGGCTCACAGAAAAACAATTTTGTTAATGTCATTCTAAACCATTAGTATAAATTAATTTGGATGTTAGGATATAACTATTTTGAAAGGTGATGATTCAATGATGGTGGTGATCTTATGATATTTATCTAATGATGTGTTAATGGTTAATTATCTAAATATTGTTGAAGAAATTTTTATGTTTTCTCGTGAATTAGTCAATAAATATTTCACCTTGCATGCCATTGAGTAAGGGTGTCCTATGTGTGGCCCCCTTATTTTTACTCGCATTTTAAGAGTTGATTTCCTTGTAGGAATTTAGAACCTAAGAAGTAAAATTTATAGATGAGTTACTGGAATAGTAAACCCTTGAATGGAAAGTATAATAAACTCAATATGATGGAAACACATAATATATGAAGACTACATGGGTCAAATTTTGGTAATGGAGTAGCGATTGTCTATATGGAAAATCACATTTCATGCATCCAACGGGTATGGATCATAGCCATGAAAATCAATGATTAACTTTATGCAATGTTTGGTTGGATGGAAGAAATATGTCATCTAATTAAATTTTAAATCGATGACATCATTAATTTATGATACAGTGACAAATTACTTGGCTTTAATTGGGAGAGAGGACTTAATGAAAATGAGAGAGGTGGGAGAGGGAGATAAGGTGGAGGGAGGGAGGGAAATAACCAATAAGAGTAGAAGAGATACTGAGAGTGATATGGAGAGATAGAGGGATAGGGTAGAGATAGAGGTAGGGAGAGATATGCGAAGAGAATAAGAGACTTCTAGAGTGATATGGAAAGATATAGAGAGGGAATTAGAATGAGAAAAAGAGAAATAGGGGAAAACAGAGAGAGTGAGAGTGAGACTAACAACAAGGAGAGAGAGAGAGAGAGAGAGAGAGAGGGACAAAAGGGAAGAGAGAGGGGGAGAGAAACAAAGAGAGACAAGGAGGGAAGGAGGGGGAGAGAGACAGGGGGGGGGATTTGATGCGAGAGTGAGAGGCATGGAGAGGCAAGGTATAGTTATAGGTCATGGTCTAAATCTAGTTCTAGTTCTAGGTATAGGTCTTGACATGCCTTGTCATGTCTAATTCAATGGAATTTATTTCCTTACCATGTCTTTCCTTGAAATGTACCAAACTTTCTAGTGTGTGAGAGTGTGAGAGAGGAAGATAAATAGGGGAGGTAGAGAGTGAGTGTGTTATAATGTGGGAGGGAGAGAGAGGAAGACATAGAAAGGGGATATAAATTGTGTGTATGAGACTGTGGGAGGGAGGGAGACGAATACAAAGATGGGAGGTCGAGAGTGAGTGTGTTATAATGTGGGAGGGAGAGAGAGAAAGACATAAAGGGGAAATACAAAGGGTATGTGCGAGAGTGTGGGAGGGAGAGAGAGGAAGACAAAAAGGGGAGGTATAGTGTTAGTGTGTTAGAGTGTGGGAGAGAGAGAGGGGAATCCATAG
>JZKD02S1938316.1:12462-24513 GCA_000966675.3 Picea glauca
TTTTGCTTTTGGCTCATTCATTCGACTTCTTAATAAATCAAATAGTATGACAAGAGTGAGAAAAGAAGAGCCAAGGAAGTTAGTCGATTTACCGAGTTGACGAGGGGAACTTGTTCGGATAAAAGAAAGAAGCACACAAATATGGATTATTAAGTAAGCAATATAAGAAAGACTGTGGGAAGCAAGCAAGAAGGAAGCGTTTGGATTATTTCTTTATTTATGAACTACCCAAGCGAACTACGTGAGCTTTGACAATTTTATGTTAAGAAAGTAATAAAGAATAGAAAGATTGTCCTAAGCAATAGAGTGATTATCCGGTATTCCATATAAGAAAGAAAGCCTTAATAGGAGTACTTAACGCAAGGAAGACCTCCAGCCAGTTCTGATTCTTAAGTAAGCGCTAATTCCAACCTATGAAGCAGAGCTTATTCCAAGGAGTTCCGTAGGAATCCAGAAACACAAAGCTAGTGTTAGACATCAATTTATGAGTTGAGAAGCCATATAGCAATTCATTGATCAAGAATACGTTCTTCGTCGATAGGATCACCTACCTCACCTTCTAATAGTACTCGAACAACACCAACCTTCAAGCTAGGCCTACGACCACATGTGCAGCCTCCAAAGCTCAGGCAAAAAATATATGCACATCTGGATTCCATGCAACACAATCAGTTTACCACGGGATTTTTCTTTTATAGTTAAGCCATATGTTGACAGAATTTATATACCAAGGTGTAACACTCCCAACTTTTAAATAGTCTTTCTAGGGGTGGGGAATCAAATTTTCACTTTTCCTAGATTCATTTCCGGTCCTTTACTTAAGCCAAAACCCTCTTAAATAGCTTCCTGATACTTACATCTCTCACTAGGTGATTAAACCAGCGAGCAGGGTCCTCCTCGTGACCTCAGGCTGAAAAAACGGGAGTTAAGAGCCTATGTTAGTAAGGTCTCGACACTTCGGAAGTTCCCAAAAGTGTTGACAAATTCCTAGATCGTCAAACAACGAAGGAAATCAACGGTCCACGTCCTCTGCTGAGATCCTACTGTTAAGGAGGGGGCTTCGTCTATCTACATGCATCATACCTTTTTCCAATCCCTGAAGTCTTGAAATGTCTCCATGTACCCCTATCCCTTCGGCATTCGACGATCGACGATTCTCGTCGAACATTCCTTATCGCACACTATGCCCAAACTCCCAAACTCTCGTTATGTTCGGTGATCGACTATCGTTATTGGAATTTCGACCTTCGGCAATCGACGATTTGGGTTGGACGTTCCTATATTGTACCACTCACTAAATCTTTCGAACTTCGAAGTTGTCTAAACTCACGGCGTCTTTATTACGTCGCTAGCCACGTTGGCCAGGTAGGCACGAACCAGGGTTGACACGTAGAATGGGTCAGGGTAACACGTGGCACGTCAATCTAGGGTCCACATCACCCTAGGTGGCATCATTGCACCTCGTCACCCCAGAGTGATAGGCTTCTACATTCCTCATATCTCACGGTCGAGATCTTGTCACATAGACTTATAGATCTATGGCTCTGGTTACCTCGGAGATTCGGCGTTTGGGAGTGTCACTATGAAAACTCCTCTTACCTCCTAAAGCGTCCATCTTCCAAATTAAAGGGGCTAGTGCCACGCGTCCCCGATGTTATATCTACGGCTGGGAACAGATCCAAAGGATCCCACAGTCTACGGTTCTGGGTCCTTCGCGGCTTTGGGCTTCAGGGTTTCGGATTCCTGGTCTAGTTGGTCAGGTAGGTCCACCTAACCACCTGGGGAATCGCGTAATGTCGTTCAACCTTACGGGAAGCTGAGTCTCCCTGTTACCTTCGACCAATATAAGGCTGGTGAGGTCAGTCATACTCCGAAGTTATGGACTTCCGGAGCTCCGAAGCCAAGGGGACATAGCTTCCTTGGGCTTAGCCCAAGGTTTCTGGGTATGGATCATATGGGTCCTTTCGAATGGATCTCATCTGCTTGTCCTCCAAATGACGGGACCACCCCATTTTAAGGCTTCCACTTTGCTATCCTTCCTGATCTTTTACCATGAAATGGTTAAGGACTTGGGTCTGGAAGAGGCATCCTCTTCGAACGGATAGGTTCAGATCGTCACAATATCTCTCGTCTCGGCCATCTTACAAGCTCATGTCCTAGGAAGCATCAAGAGCTAAGTTAGGCATACAGACTATTGGCCGAAAGTATAAGGTTACACGAAAAAAGAGGTATATACACATCGTAACCATTCCACATAGAAAACATTTATAAATACACATATGTATAAATCCAAGCATTCATCCATTATTCCAGTTCAACACATAAAACAGGGTAACTACTTATCAGAACCATACAACGTGAAGTGACTGTTGAAAGGGGTGTTCGTTTCCACCTAACCATAAGCTCAGTCACTCCTAACGGATTAATGACTAGCCACCCCCGAGCTAGACCACGATCCGCTGCAATGAAATCCTTTCTTCTGAATCAGCGACAGTAGGGAGGGAGGTTACTCTCCTCCTCCCGCAAGATCTTGGCAATGGTTTACGTGATACCGAGAAAGGAGGACTAACCTCATTTATCAGCTCGTATCATAACTCCGCTAGCCATCTCCCTGCGACTAGAACACTTATTTTCCAGTTCTTCCTTGAACCCGAGAGCTTCGCCTCTCGTCTTTACACTCTTCGCAGGTCTCCCTCTGCCCACCACACCTTCCTTTCTTGCCTCTTTCAGAAAGGTTGTGTGTGGCTTGAACTCCCAGCCCGTGGTCAAGTATGGAAGCCTTACAGATGGGTGCTCTGCCCCATCCCCTCATTAACTCTTGAGGAGGCCTTCCAACCTACCAGCATGACTATAATTAATTTTTGGGTCAGAGGACTGTTCTAGTCTTGAGCAATTAAATCCAGTAAGTATTGGTTTGGTGAAGGTTAATGTAACCATTCATGGTCCCCTTCACCATCTATTTTCATAGCATTCGTGGTCTTTCTTAGTACACCCCCCTTCCAGCAGTCATGCAACACTTATCCATATTTCTAGTAATTAATAGAATTTACATTCATTGACCTTTTATACAAAGGTCCATCAAATCAAACATTCACACATATTAAGTTTTCCATAGTCTCTTGGGCATTATAGTTATATTTACAAACTGGGGGAAACAGGGTGTTACAATTCCCTCCCCCTTAAAGGAACATCGTCCTCGATGTTCTATCTGTCAACATGCTATGTATATACAAAAGTGAACAAAATGGATATGTCTATCTCATGGCATCCTCCATTTCCCACGTAGCCTCATCTGGGCCAAAGTGTTTCCACTGCACATTAACTTGTGCAATGGTTTGGTTCATGAGTGGGGTTTCCTTCCTGTCTAGTATGCATTGAGGTTCTGGCAGGAATTCTCCATCTGGTTCCACCTGGATCATAGACTAGTCAATTATATGATTAAAATCATGTACATATTTCTTCAATAATGAAACATGGAAAAAATTATGTGCCTTTACTGTGGGAGGGAGTGATAGCTTATAGGCTACAGGTCCCACTCTATCTAAGACTTCAAAGGGTCCACAATACCGAGGTGCCAGCTTGGCACAAGCTCCCATTCTCAGGGAACTCTTCCTGAGCCTAACTCTGAGATAGACATGGTCTCATGTCTTGAACTCTCTAGGAGTTCTCTTTCTATCGGCATAGCTCTTCTGTCTATCCTGAGCAATTTTCAAATTTTGTTTTATCTGAATCACTTGTTGTTCCATTTCTTTCAGTATTTTCGATCCGATTGTAATTCTATCCACTGGATTACTCCAACTGATTGGAGTCTTGCACTGTATACCATAAAGGGCTTCGAAAGGGCTCATCTTCAGTTACTCTTGATAACCATTATTGTAGGGAAATTCTACCAATGGCGGGTAGTCTTCTCGCTTCTTAGGTTGATGCATTACATGCATCCTTTAACATGTCTTATAATATCTGGTTTACTCTTTCTATTTGTCCATCAGTTTAAGGGTGATAGGTTGTGCTAAACAACAATTTAGTTTCAAGACCAGCCATCAAGGATTTCCAAAACCTTGAAGTGAACCTTTTGCCTCTGTCGGATACAATCTCCTTAGGCATGCCATGTAGTTTGAATATCTCCTTCATGAAGATGTTGCTTTGCAAGTCAATTTGACAGGAATGAAGTGAGTGGACTTGTTGAACTTGTCTACCACTACCATGATGACATCATTCTGTCTAGTCGATTTTGGTAATCCGGTGATGAAATTCACGGAGATGGTTTCCCATTTCCATTCTGGGATTGGTAGAGGTTGTAACAACCCTGCTGGGTGCCGGTGTTCTGCCTTAACTTGCTGGTATTCTAGACACTTAGCTAGATAATCAGCTATGTCCTTTTTCAATCCAGGCCATTAGAATTGTTTCCCAGTGGTCGTAATCATTTTCTGATAACCTAGATGACCAGTGTATGGTCTCTTGTGCAGTTCGTCCATTATGAACCTCTTCAAGTCATCACAACTTGGGATATAAAATCTATTTTTATAAGTCAATAGACCTTCGTCCAACATCTAATAGCCTTCATACTTTAGCCCCGCGGGTTCTTGCTTTAGGTATGATGTCACGGTATTGAAGAATGGATATGTTTCTTGTGCATTCCTGACTCTTTCCCTAAAATTCGTTTCACAGGTGTTCACCATTGCTAGGTGAATTGTTTTCATACTTCTACTAAGGGCATCGACCACCCTATTTTCCTTTCCTTTGATGTGTTTGATTTCAAAATCAAACTCACTAAGGAGAGCCATCCACCTAGCTTGTCTAGCATTGAGTTTTAGTTGATCACATATGTGCCTCAACCCACAGTGGTCTGTCATAAGTATAAATCTCCTACCCAGGAGGAAATGCCTCCACATTTTTAAAGCATGCACTATGGCAACCAAATCTAGATCATGGGTCACACAATTGATTTCATGCTCATTCAATTTTCTAGATTCGTAGCAAACTACATGTCCTTCTTTCATAAGGAATCCTCCGAGTCCTTCCTTGCAAGCATCTGTACACACAAGGAAATCATTATCGGGGTCGATGATCTTTAGCACAGGTGTGTGGGTCAAAAGGTATTTCAGTGCCTGAAATCTTTCTTCACATTCTGATGTCCACATGAATTTAACCCCCTTTTTCTAAAGGGCGGTGATTGGACAACCAATCTTGGAAAATCCTTTTATGAACCTTTTATAGTATCCTGTTAAGCCCATAAAGGATCTGATATTAGATACATCCTTTGGGGTAGGCCATTCCATAATAGATATGATCTTGTCAGGGTATACTGTCACTCCTTCTTTAGAAATAACATGGCTTAAGTAATGGACTTGTTTCTGGAAAAATTCACACTTGCTAAACTTAGCATAGAGTTGATGCTCTCTTAGAACTTGAAGTACAGGTATAAGATGTTCTTCATGCTCCTCTCTGTTCTTGGAGTAGATTAGGATATCGTCAATGAAAACCAATACCAATTTGTCTAGGAATTTGATGAGTACATTATTCATCAAGCACAAAAAAGTGGCGGGGGATTTGGTTAATCCAAATGGCACCACCACAAATTCATAGTGACCATATCAGGTCTTGAAGGTTGTTTTGTAGATGTCTTCATCCTTGATTTGGACTTGATGGTATCTAGACCTCAAGTCAATCTTTGAGAAAATGGAAGCACCCCGTAATTGGTCGAACAAGTCATCGATTCTTGGTAAGGGGTACTTGTTATTTATAGTTGTCTTACTGAGTTGTATATAATCTATGCACAGTCAGAGTGTGCCATCTTTCTTTTTCATAAACAGGAATGGTGCTCCCCATGGAGACACACTGGGTCGGATGTAGCCTTTGTCCATCATTTCCTTTAGCTATAGCTTGAGCTCAACTAGTTCAGGTGTACTCATTCTATAGGGTGTCCTAGACACTGGAACTGATCCTGGTGCAAGTTCTATCGAGAAGTCAATGTCTCTTCTCAGAGGTAGACCTGGTACCTCTTCTAGGAACACATCTCTATACTCTCTTAATATGGGGTGGTCTTTTAGGTTCGGTCTATCATCCTCAATAGATTCCAACACCTATATTGCATATAGAGGACATCCTTTTCTGCAATATTTTTTCATTTGAAGGGTTGATATTTGTCCAACTGAGACAGGCTTCTGAATCCCTTGGAGGGTTATCTTTCTCCCTTCTTCATTTACACATTCTAAGGTTTTATGGTAACAATCCAACTTAGTTTTATAAGTAACAAGCCTGTCCATACCAATCAACAAGATCCTAGGGGAAGTATGTTAAGGGTAGCTTGGGTGGGAAATCCATCCATAGTGAAATTGCAAGCTGGTATGGCCTTTGTTACTTTTCTTTTGGTGTCAGTGGCTGGTTGTACTAACCATGGCTTAACATGCCTAACTGGTTGCAGTTTACACTTATCAACAGTCTGAGGGGCCACATAACTCAAATTAGAACCAGGTTCAATTAAAATAGAAACTAGATGGTTGGAAATCATGCCTTCCATCTCCACTACTGAAGCTTGGTGGTCGGCTTGTTTATTATCCACGACTGCATAAATCTGTGGCATACTTCTTGGATGTTGTAAACTCTCCTATTGTTCTGATTTTTGTGTGGAAAGTCCCTCAATAGATGCTCTTCTCCACAACCCCAACATTTCAAGGGTTCCTTCTTTGGGTTATCCACGCTTCTTAGGGTTACTCCAAAAGGTTTATTTCCACTCGGGGGGGGCGAATTTTGTTGATACACACTTCTAGTAGGAAGGCTTATCCTAGATTCCTTCCTATAGCTCTTAAATCTTGAGGATTTGAACCCCTTCTTATTGAATCCTGAGTTTTTATTCTTCTTCCAGTCCTCGCGAGGTTCTGTCTGATTCTCGAGCTATTCACAGAAATACCTTGCCTTCCAGATAGTGTCTTCTAAGGTTCTTGTCTTGTCAAACTCAATTATGTTCCGGTAGGTCTAAGGTAACCCACTTATAAATCATTGCATTTTCACCTTTTCATCCTTTAGGTAGGGTACATACCTCAGCAACTCAAGGAATTTACTGACACATTCTTCTATGGTGAGTTGTCCCAGCTTGAGTTCATAGAACTCTTTAGTCTTCTCATCAAAATATTTTTCTGACAGATACTTCTTCTTGAAGTGTTTCTCAAACTGTTTCCATGATAAGTCCTCTTCATAGATTCCTTTCACATTCTTAAGGTCTTCTCACCAAATGGAAGATTTTCCATTCAGTTTGAAGATGGTTATTCGAGACTTCAAGTTTTCAGAGTAATCATGGATTCTGAAGTACTTCTTTAAACCAAGAAGCCAAGCTTCTGCCTCTTCCCCTTTCTTAATCTCTCCATCGAAAGAGGGTGATTTGGCTTTCTTGAACTCTTCAAGGTCATGAATTTTTGAATGATTTCGCTTGTTCACTTTCCTTTGAGAATGTGAGCTAGTTTTGCTACTATAAGATCTCTTTGAGTTGTCGGTTTCCTTCCCAGAGGATTCTCCCGATGAGTGTCCCCTGCCTCCAGATTGGACCTTCCTCGAGGTACTCCTCCTAGTGTGGCTACTTATTGTTAAAATAATGTAACTGCAAAGTGTATTCTTATTATTATTTGATATATTATTCATTGGATCAATCCCCATTGCGGATTGATCATGTCGGTTATTATAAAGGACCAAATCCCCTTTTGCGGATTGGTCAAAAGATAATTGTAATAGGTAGAATAAGAAGTCGGCCCCAGAAGATATTAAAGATGCCCCGAAATATATTAAAGGTGTTTATAACCACCCAGTTGGAGAAGTTGGCCCTGCCAATGAAGAGACACTTCACACGTGCCAGTTTTGTATAAATAAGGAGGCTATCGCCTCACTTAGATACACACTTCACTTGCTCATTTTGAGAGACAAGTTTCAGAAATGCAGTTGAAGAAGAAGGAGAGAGAGTGGTGCATCTTTGGGAGAAGATCTTCTGTATTAGCTTAAGTTATCTCTTGGCATTGTATTGGCTATCTATAATAAGGAAGTTTTGTTGGGTTTTCTTCCCCTAGAGGGTTTCCTAGGATAAATGTTGTGTCTCTTGTGATTGTGTATTTATCAGTGCTCTTGTATTGTGTTGTTGTTATCTATTGAAATGCAAAGAACTATAATAATGGCTTAAACATTCACATGGTATCAGAGCCAAGCTAAAGAGAGCATCTTTCACAAGAGAAAAGTGAAAAATGTCATTGTTACCGTACATGAAAATTAGGGTTTTTTGTTGGTGAGGTATTTCAGCCCTAAAACCATCTAGAAAAATTTCCCTCCCCCAAGGATCATTTTGGCACCTTCAGCGCACCTTTTCAGTGGCTAGATCTCCCAGAAAGTGAAACCTTAGTTTCACAAAGTACCAAAAAACCAGAGTATCAAAAGTACCAGAAGTACCAGAAAACCAGAAGCACCAGTCCAGAAATCCGCAGATCAATTTTGAGGGGGTAAAAGTTGGATTTTCAAAAATCTCACTGCACCAGCTTACTCGCCTCAGCTCAGAACATCTATCCCCTGGATCAGAATTTCAAAATTCAAAGTTTGAAAAATTAGGGTTTCCTCATAAAACCCTAAGTTGCAGTTGTAGTACCAGTTGTAGTTGCAGTCGTACTACCAGTTGCAGTCACCCTTGAAGTTTTTAAAGAGTTGGGAATGATTACCGTCGCTGCTAGATGGTGCCACCACCTGCAAATGCTATCAGAGATATGTACTCACATATGTTTAAATGGTTAAACTTTAAAGAGTATTTGCAGGAGAAGGGATCTCTTGCCATAGATCCAAAAGGATCTCAAGATCCAACACATTCAGAGGAATGATGCAACCCAGGTGTGATTATTTTGATATGCATCCATTTGTTATATTGATCAATGTTTCATGTTGTAGCTATGACCATCATTCTAACCTTTTCTGAGTCAAGGTATTAGATGGATTAAAAGTTAAAGATCATAGAACTTATCCTCTAACCCATCCTTTTGTCAAGATAGTGTATTGTCTTAATACAAAAGATAGGTTGAAGAAAGCACTCGTCATCTTGAGTGAAGGAGACTCGGAAGAAAAGAAAGCACTCATTCATGAGGACAAGGCTCCAGGTTTGATTAATCAAGTTAATAAGATTCAAAGGTNATATTATTCATTGGATCAATCCCCATTGTGGATTGATCATGTCGGCTATTGTAATAGGACCAAATCCCCTTTTGCGGATTGGTCAAATGATAATTATAATAGGCAGAATAAGAAGCCGGCCCCAACAGATATTAAAGAGGCCCCAGAATATATTAAAGGTGGTTATAACCACCCAGTTTGAGAATTCGATCCTGCCAGTGAAGAGACACTTCACACGTGCCAGTCTTGTATAAATAAAGAGGCCAGTGCCTCACTTAGACACACAACTCACTTGCTCATTTGAGAGACAAGTTTTGGAATTGCAGTTGGAGAAGAAAGAGAGAGAGTGGCGCATCTTTTGGAGAGGATCTTCTATATTAGTTTGAGTTATCTCTTGGCATTGTATTGGCTATCTATAATAAGGAAGTTTTGCTGGGTTTTCTTCCCCTAGAGGGTTTTCCAGGATAAATGCTGTGTCTCTTGTGATTGTGTATTTCTCAGTGATCTTGTCTTTATGTTGTTGTTATCTATTGAAATGCAAAGAACTATAATAATGGCATAAACATTAACATGGTATCAGAGCCAAGCTGAAGAGAGCATCTTTCACAAGAGAAAAGTAAAAAACGTCACTGTTGCTGTACATGAAAATTAGTGTTTTTTGTTGGAGAGGTATTTCAGCCCTAAAACCATCTAGAAAAGTGTGCCCTCCCCCAAGGATCATTTTGGCACCTTCAGCGCACCTTTTCAGTGGTTAGATCACCCGAAAAGTGAAACCCTAGTTTCACAAAATACCAGAAAACTAGAGTACTAGAAGTACCAAAAGTACCAGAGTACCAGAAGTACTAGAAAACCAGAAGCACCAGTCCAGAAATCCGCAGATCAAGTTTGAGAGGGTAAAAGTTGGATTTTCGAAATTTTGACTGCACCAACTTACTCGCCTCAGCTCAGCGCATCCATTCCCTGGATCAGAATTTCAAAATTCAAAGTTTGAAAAATTAGGGTTTCCTCATGAAACCCTAAGTTGCAGTTGCAGCCTCAGAACCAGTGGCAGTTGCAGTACCAGTCGCAGTTGCAGCCACAGTACCCATTGCAATCGCCCTTGAAGTTTTTAAGAGTTGGTAATGATTACCGCTGCTCCCAGATGGAGACACTACCTGCAAATGCTATCAGAGGTATGTACTCACATATGTTTAAATGGTTAAACTTTAAAGAGTATTTGCAGGAGAAGAGATCTCTTGCCATAGATCCAGAAGGATCTCAAGATCCAACACATTAAGAGGAATGATGCAACCAGGTGTGAATATTTTGATATGCATCCATTTGTTATATTGATCAATGTTGCATCATTCTAACCTTTTCTGAGTCAAGGTATTAGATGGATTAAAAGTTGAGATCATAGAGCTTATCCTCTAACCCAACTTTCTGTCAAGAGAGAGTATTGTCTTAGTACAGAAGACAGGTTGAAGAAAGCACTCGTCATCTTGAGTGAAGGAGACTCGAAAAAAAAGCAAGCACTCATTCTTGAGGACAAGGCTCCAGGTTTGATTAATCAAGTTGATAAGATTCAAAGGTACACATGACAAGTTGATGACTATAGTTGAGATAATAGTCTTTGTAAAGTATTATACTTGATAGCANATTATGCTATTGTTATCTATTGAAATGCAAAGAACTATAATAATGGCTTAAACATTAACATGGTTTCAGAGCCAAGCTAAAGAGAGCATCTTTCACAAGAGAAAAGTGAAAAACGCCAGTGTTACCGTACATGAAAATTAGGGCTTTTTGTTGGTGAGGTATTTCAGCCCTAAAACCATCTAGAAAAGTGCGCCCTCCCCCAAGAATCATTTTGGCACCTTCAGCATATCTTTTCAGTGGCTAGATCTCCCGAAAAGTGAAACCCTAGTTTCACAAAGTACCAGAGTACCAGAAGTACTAGAAAACCAGAAGCACAAGTCCAGAAATCCGCAAATCAAGTTTGAGGGGGTAAAAGTTCGATTTTCAAAAATCTGACTGCACCAGCTTACTCGCCTCAGCTTAGCGCATCTATCCCCTGGATCAAAATTTCAAAATTCGAAGTTTGAAAAATTAGGGTTTCCTCATAAAACCCTAAGTTGCAGTTGCAGCCTCAGAACCAGTTGCAGCTGCATCCGTAGTACCAGTTGCAATCACCCTTGAAGTTTTTAAGAATTGGTAATGATTACCGCTGCTCCCAGATGGTGCCACCACCTGCAAATGCTATCAGAGGTATGTACTCACATATGTTTAAATGGTTAAACTTTAAAGAATATTGCAGGAGAAGGGATCTCTTGCCATAGATCCAAAAGGATCTCAAGATCCAACACATTCAGAGGAATGATGCAACCCAGGTGTGATTATTCTGATATGCATCCATTTGTTATATTGATCAATGTTGCATGTTGTAGCTATGACCATCATTCTAACCTTTTCTAAGTCAAGGTATTAGATGGATTAAAAGTTGAGATCATAGAACTTATCCTCTAACCCAACCTTTTGTCAAGATAGTGTATTGTCTTAGTACAGAAGACAGGTTGAAGAAAGCACTCGTCATCTGGAGTGAAGGAAACTCGGAAGAAAAGCAAGCACTCATTCCTGAGGACAAGGCTCCAGGTTTGATTAATCAAGTTAAAAAGATTCAAAGGTACACATGACAAGTTGATAACTATAGTTGAGATAGCAGTCTTTGTAAAGTATCATACTTAATAGCATGTGAACATATAGAGGTAAATGCTTAACGTAATCATTTGTCTGATACAACTAACACCTCCTCTAGGAAGAATCTCGTGTGTTAGTTCTAGGTTGTCATGGAGGAATGTTTGATCACAACACTATGAGAGTGTTGACCTCATTTTCGTATTGTATTCCTTATCTTTAATCTTTGCTTCAGACAAGTTACAA
>JZKD02S1938327.1:34813-46933 GCA_000966675.3 Picea glauca
ATATCAAATGTCTCACCGAGGCGGGCATACCCATGCTCGGGATAAAATAGAACCATGGCTACCAATCAAATACATTGTAGATCCATGTCAAATAACTATGAAGAGTAGCCGCGAATAATACATAGCAGAGCTACATCTTGAAATCAGAAAGATATACATATAAAGTATCCATCTCCCAGAAGATGATTCGGTCTGATGGCTGTACTTCAGAGCTCGAGAAACAACTTCAAAATTTTCTAAAACTCGGGTAGGAGTGTAATATGAGTGTACGACTGCACTACCCAGAGGTCTTCGATGGCTCATCGGTTATGGACTTGATAATATTGATGATCGAACTAAAGGCTTTAGTGATTTCGAACAAAGACTTGATTGGATGTTCAGTATGGTCGGGTATGCAGACAAGAGACATATTGCAGAGGGGCCGACTCAAGCTTAGTGAAAAACTTCCCTTGGATAATAACACGACAAGTGATAAGACTCAGGCAACATATATGTTAATCATAAGTCTACGAAGCAGGAGGCAAGGCAAACTCTCCATATGTTTGGAAGAGTAACCAAACGGTGGAGGACACAACTCTGTATAACGAGCAAAGCTTCCTAAGGTCGTACTACATCCCATAGTTTTATGAATCAAACAGATAGATGTGCTTTATCCAAGGGCGACTCATGATGCTGCCAATAAAGAAAATACTTTTCCCATCCTCTTTTTGGGGTATATTTTATTTTTTTGTTCTTTTTGGTGATTTTGAAAAAAGAATAAAGGAATATTATGTTACAATGGAGGAAGGAGTACGAAAAACATACAAGCTCAAGGCACAAGGACAAGACTGATGTTCTAAGGAAATGATACTCAAGAACAATCCTCTAGTGGCCAAAGGTGTTAAGACGCAAAGACAAACTGTTACTAGGCTGATGGGTAAAGGATGCAAATGCGGTTGATAGAACACACAATGGTAACGTCCTTCGATGTAAGTTTAACAAGCCCAAAGAAGGTAAGCTCGGTGGTTTTTCATATTTAGAGAGTCTAAAAAATCATAAAAGGAAACTCCATTGGGGTACCTTTTTCGTCGATAGTCTAGTTGGTTCGAAAAAGGGATAAACTAGCACCAACTAGACGTAAATTCAAAACATTTTAACGAGTGTGACAAGGACCAGATCACTCGGCTATTTTTTCAATTTTAAGGAGTCTGAAAAAAGATTAACTATGGACTCCATCAGGAATGTTCTTTTGGACCATTTTAACGAGTGTGAAAGAATAAGGTCACTCGGTGATCTTTTCAATTTTAGGGAGTCTGAAAAGAGCTTAACTATGGACTCTGGGGGGGTTTCTTTTTCGTAACTTTAGTCCCTCATGCCTGAAAAAGGAATAAAATTATACCCGAGGATACTCTTCTAAAGAATGGAGATTCAATAGAGTATTCCTTTGTTTGTACAGTTGACCATCTGGACTGAAAAAGGGGTAAACTACCGCCGGACAGACGTGACTTCAAATTTCAGTTTAATGAGCGTGACAGGTCATAAGATTGCTCGACAATCTTTTCATGTTTAGAGGGTCTGAAAAGGGCTTAAAAGGAGACCCATTATGTTTTGGGAGTCTGGAGGGTAAGGAAAAGAGTGAAAAAGACTCATGTGAATGAGGCTCAATCTCGTAATCAGGAAAGACTATACGGACTCGCAAGCCTACAGTGTTGTTTGAAAATGACATGGACACCATAATGCAACCAGGACCTACCTAGGGCATCCATGTTTCAGTAAGCTCTACCACCAAGTTGCGACACTGCTAGAGCAGATATGACGGTTCCGTGTCACAATTGGATGGGATCGATCCTAGATCATAAGAACAAAAGGCAACAAGATGCAACAGTCGGGATGAAATCCTACCCTATATGCTCAAGTTGAATTTTGAATTTTTTTTATGGACCATCAATAAAGATTTTTTTTATTTTTCGAAACTCAATAAAAATTGTCCCAATACCTGATCAAATCCCTCCCATATAACTTCTGGATCACTCAAAATGGTTTTTGGTATAAATAAATTGATAAAGGGGCCCAAAAAAGTGACAAAAAGAGGCTAAAAAGTCTATAAATAGAAGTTGGCAGCTCATTATCACCATTGCTGATTTGGAAATTGACTCTGGAGCCAAAAGACCCCCTTTGCCAAAGATCGTGATTTGGGGAGCTACAGTGGACGAAACAGACTTCTGCTTGGACCAAGTAAGTACAAACTCCCTTATTTATCTATTCCATGCTTCCTTTTTAGCATTTAGGCTATTTTTGGGGTGGGTCGTCGACCTCAAATCGATCGACCCTAGGTAAACGCAGGCTGTCCAAAGACAGCCCGCGGGTACCCACATGCAGGTCAAAACCTGCATGTGAGTACCCGTGACTGTCACCTCGACAGGCTGCGTTTACCACCCCCGCGTGATGAAAAACCAAGTGGAAACATGAAATGACCCTCTTTTACCTTGTTGTGTTAGCAAGATGTATGTTCAGTGGAGGGAGAGGGAGCACGAGGCCGCCAATGAGTTAGTGGCCGCAGATCCGAACGTTATGGCCGTACTGACGCAGTGTGGTTTAGTGAAATTCTTTTTGTGTCCGTTTATGCGTGCGCAACCAAGGCTACTGAATGCCTTGGTTGACTATTGGCACCCTGATGTAGAGGCTTTCATGATAGAGGGGAAATCCTTGGTGCCCACCACTGAGGATATTTATTTTTTGACTGGCTTCTCGAGGAGAGGGGAACTAGTCAACTTTCAAACTTTTCCTGCAGGGTCGAGCAAAGTCTCGGAGCTGATAGAGGAGTATTGTAAGGCTGGGACCAATCAGAGATCTTCCTTGGTACCCGTTAGTAGGATCACCAGCCTCACCCTGTAGACTATTTTATCGCTCATTGGGTGGATTACCAGCTTCGTAGCCGTGCATCAGGCGTCGCATGCACAGATGAACTGTGCAATCCAGTGCATGAATGCACAAATTTTTGATTGGAGTACCACACTACTAGCAAGCATGACAGGTCAGTTGATAGCTTGCAGACAATAGACACACGGGAACTTCGGGTTTGGGACTATCCTGTGTTTGTTTTTCTTCGAGAGAGTTCCATGTTTTAGTCCTTGACTGACAGTATGAGGACATCTGGCTACTTTCCCCGCAGTATGCAGATGGGAAACGTTACTGCCACGACAGGGTGGTGGAAGGACCGTAGAGGTCTTCAACGACGACTTTTTTGCTTGGTTGTCATGGCAGATCCCAACTATTGAGGACTACCCATATGCGGGGATCGACTTCTCTAGAGATCCAGTGATACCAGTGCCTCTTGGTGAGGAGCGAGGGGAGATGGGTAAGTCTCCACCTATATTGTTTTTTTGTTTGCATATGTAATTTTTATGTCTTTTTTGATATATATATCATGTTTTTGTATACCAGAGTTTTTGATGGGTGAACATTCATTGTATGCAGATGTGGGACCCGTGCAACCTGCCGACTATGCACAGAACAGGCGTCGCCCACGGCCAGAAGCCGCAGCTACCACCGCTGGAGAAGCAACAGTAGCCGGGAACCTCCCAGCAGGAGTGGCCGAGAGAGTCCTGAGGCGGATTGAGCGGAACTTTAGTGCGCTCACTCACACAGTTCCCATGGCAGAGATAGAGGACTTGCCGCCCTCCTTGAAGACTCATATTGTGGGGGTACCTCGGACATGGGTCTGATTGTTTAGGCATTTGGGCCAGGTTGTATATGATTATAACAGGGCCCATAGGCCCTGAACAGACTTTAGACTTTTATGTTCCACAAGCACCGATATGTATATATTTTTTAGGGCATAAGCCCAGTGACTCGTTCATGGTTCCCACTTTTGAGGCACTTCCGCCCATCTATGTACTCTAAGGGTTTATGATGTTTATATATGGTTTTTATTTCTTTTGTGTGTCTTAGGATTATGTGTACAAGAATGTATTTACATGTTTATGTTCATGATATTTTTATATGTGGGCAAGATGTCAATCTAAAATGTGATTAGCTAGAGTATCTGTGATTTGATTTAGACTCCTAGGAACATGAAAATATGTGATATAATCAAAGTTGTGTTCCAAGAGACGTACCCTAAGGAATAGTCGGTGTAAATTCGGGTCATGAACCCGGTATATTCTGTTTAGCTACGACACAACTAGTTGAGCATCTAGATAGACCCGGAGACAAGAGATACCCAATGACAAAGCGTCACAAAGAAACTCAATAACTGCGCTATACTCAACAACACTATTTGTGGTGTCACCTAAGCATATACCTCCGGAAGATAACAACTGACCCTGTGGTGTGAAGATTACCCAAGCTGTGGAGGCAAGCCTCCACGTGTGTCGACTAGCACCATCCGCATACCCAACGAACACCTCGGACTCACTTGACATCTTCCATATTGACGAAAGATAACATCAATGACACGTCCATAACACGTTTTTAAAAGAAATGAAAAAAGTAATAGTACAAAGACCATACATATGTTACAAAAAGTTACCCATAGTGACCGTTCTATGAGTAATACTTCTTGAGGTAGAGCCCATTTCTATGCTCTGCCAAAGCATTCCCTTCAAAATCGACCAGACGATAAGCGCCCTTTTTTAAAACCTCTTTAATAATGAAGGGTCCGAACCACATGGATTTAAACTTTCCTACTCCCAGGGGGTCCTTATCTTGGTCATAGACCAAGACAAGGTCGCCCTCAGAAAAAATCTGAGGATGAATGGACCTATCATATTGACACTTGACCTTATGTTTATGAGCCTCGTTGGCCAAGGCCGCATCGTGACGTTGTTCATCAAGCTGCTCAAGGTGTACTAATCGTTCTTCAAGCGAAGAAGTGTCTAGAAATAACTGTACTGCCAATTTCAGAGATGGAATTTGACATTCGATGGGCAAGACTGCCTCCAGCCCATAAATGAGTTGGAAAGGTGAGAAACCGGTTGCAATCTTAACTGAGGTTCGATAAGCCCATAATGTCGAGTATAACATCAAATGCCAGTTTGACTTGGCTGAGTTGATAGTTCGCTGTAGAATCGTCTTAAGAGTTTTGTTTACAACTTCTACCTGCCCATTGGCTTGGGGATAGTAAGATGATGAGTGTTCCTGCCATAACCCAAGTTTTGATGTTAATTCAGACATCATTTGGTTATGAAAGTGACTGCCATGGTCAATGACAATCTCTCTCGGGACGTCGAACCGTGCTATAATCTAGTTAAATAAGAAGAGAGCTGCAGTCTCTCCATCATCTTTGAATGTCGGCATAGCTTCGACCCACTTAGTGAAGTAGTCGACAGCTACAATGATATAGCAGTGCCCCCTTACTGATGGGGGGTTGCATGTAGTGTAATCAATCCCCCACTTAGTGAAGGGACCGACTGTGATGACAGGAAACATGGGAGCTAGATGACACTTCTTGACCGCCTCGATACAATCTTTGATAAGTGTGGGCCAGAAGTAGCCTGCTCGTAAAATATTTTGGGCTATTGCCAACCCGGATAAATGACCGCCACAGGCTCCTGTATGAAAATCGTTGAGCACTATGATGGCCTCCTCATGAGTGAGACATCGACGCAAGACGCAGTCTACACCTCTCTGATACAACGTATCATCGAGTATGAGATAGTTCTTAGCTTGATGGCGTATCCGTCGACGCTCATCACGAGAAGCAGAGGTGGGGCACTTCAAAGTCTGGAGGTAGATCAATATATCTTTGTACCAGGGGTCTGACAATTCAATAAAAAAAAATCCCCCCGGATAGGCGATTCCTCAGGCACAATGTCACCTGACTCAACCGGAAGCTCCGAAATAAGTTCTGCGAAGACCATTGACTTTTTGGACTTCGCTAAAACGAAATCTAAGTCAAATTCTTGGAGGATGACCATCCATCTACTTATTTTCCCGCCGATAACTCGTCATGTCAACATGTACTGGAATGGATTCACGACGGCAACGACGGTGGTCTTGTGAAACAGAACATAATGACGGAACCGTTGAACAACATGAACTTCTACCAATGCAAGTTTTTCGAGATGGGAATAATTAAGTTTCAGTCCTATGAGGCCTTGACTCAGGTAATAAATCACGTATTCTGAAAACGAATCATCCTCCTGAACTAAAACCATGCCTATGGTTGACTCTACGGAAACCAGATATAATAAGAATTCTTTGTTATAATTAGGTGGCCGTAGCAGAGGTGTGGTAGTGAGAGCGTGTTTTAATGCGTCGAAAGAGCATTGAGCGGCTTTGTCCCAGAAAAATGGAACATCTTTCTTCAATAAACGCATAAATCCCTTGGTGATTTCGGCATAGTTGGTGATGAAGCGTTGTAAGAAGTTTGCCTTGCCTTGAAGACTTTGAAGTTGTAAGATTGTGCGTGGGGGGGGCAACTGGATTATTGCCTCCACCTTAAGAGGATCGACCATGATCCCTGTTGTTGAAATGATTAAACCTAACAAACATCCTGATGTGACGCAAAAGCTGCACTTGTTGGGATTCAAGCGAATCCTGAAGTAGCGACAGCGTTCGAAGATTAGTCGAAGGTGCATAGGATGATCCTTTTGCTTGTGAGAGCGTGATGCTAAATCATCTAGATAGGCCTCGACTATATGTTTGAGGTCGTGAAACGCAAAAGACATGTCCCACTGGAAAGTGGCTCCAGCATTCTTGAGGCCAAAAGGCATATTTCGATAGGAGAACATACCCCACGGAAAAATGAACGTCGTTTTGTGTTGGTCCTTAGGTTTGATTTGAATTTGATTATAGCCCAAAAAACCATCCATGAACGAAAAGGCTTCACAACCGATGCACTCATCAATGATCTGGTCGATGAATGGGGTTGGATAATTATCTTTTGGACATGCCTTGTTCAAATCACGGAAATCGGTACATA
The DNA here is from genome assembly GCA_000966675.3 of Picea glauca. NCBI lineage: Eukaryota > Viridiplantae > Streptophyta > Pinopsida > Pinales > Pinaceae > Picea > Picea glauca. Next base: position 41,718 of record JZKD02S1938327.1, read on the forward strand.
CACGAATCGTGCCTTGTTTTTTATCGATCGGCANAGTCAACTTTCAAACTTTTCCTGCAGGGTCGAGCAAAGTCTCGGAGCTGATAGAGGAGTATTGTAAGGCTGGGACCAATCAGAGATCTTCCTTGGTACCCGTTAGTAGGATCACCGGCCTCACCCTGTAGACTATTTTATCGCTCATTGGGTGGATTACCGGCTTCGTAGCCGTGCATCAGGCGTCGCATGCACAGATGAACTGTACAATCCAGTGCATGAATGCACAAATTTTTGATGGGAGTACCACACTACTAGCAAGCATGACAGGTCAGTTGATAGCTTGCAGACAACAGACACACGGGAACTTCGGGTTTGGGACTATCCTGTGTTTTTTTTTCTTCGAGAGAGTTCCATGTTTTAGTCCTTGACTGACAGTATGAGGACATCTGGCTACTTTCCCCGCAGTATGCAGATGGGAAACGTTACTGCCGTGACAGGGTGGTGGAAGGACCGTAGAGGTCTTCAACGACGACTTTTTTGCTTGGCTGTCATGGCAGATCCCAACTATTGAGGACTACCCATATGTGGGGATCGACTTCTCTAGAGATCCAGCGATACCAGTGCCTCTTGGTGAGGAGCGAGGGGAGATGGGTAAGTCTCCACCTATATTATTTTTTTGTTTGCATATGTAATTTTTATGTCTTTTTTGATATATATATCATGTTTTTGTATACCAGAGTTTTTGATGGGTGAACGTTCATTGTATGAAGATGTGGGACCCGTGCAACCTGTCGACTATGCACAGAACAGGCGTCGCCCACGGCCAGAAGCCGCAGCTACCACCGCTGGAGAAGCAACAGTAGCCGGGAACCTCCCAGCAGGAGTGGCCGAGAGAGTCCTAAGGCGGATTGAGCGGAACTTTACTGCGCTCACTCGCACAGTTCCCATGGCAGAGATAGAGGACTTGCCGCCCTCCTTGCAGACTCATATTGTGGGGGTACCTCGGACATGGGTCTGATTGTTTAGGCATTTGGGCCAGGTTGTATATGATTATAACAGGGCCCATAGGCCCTGAACAGAATTTAGACTTTTATGTGCCACAAGCACCGATATGTATATATTTTTGAGGGCATAAGCCTAGTGACTCGTTCATGGTTCCCACTTTTGAGGCGCTTCCGCCCATCTATGTACTCTAAGGGTTTATGATGTTTATATATGGTTTTTATTTCTTTTGTGTGTCTTAGGATTATGTGTACAAGAATGTATTTACATGTTTATGTTCATGATNCCTCGATTCGGCTTAAATCTGGGAGGAAATGTGATCTGTGATGTAGATCTTCCCAAGGTTTGTCCGGACTAGTCATTGCTTCGATTACAGCTTCGTCAGAAGGAAAGACTAAGTCTAACGAATCAGTGGTAGCAAGAGAGCCCTGAGCCCATATAGGCTCGAGAAGTGGATCCAACTCTTGTGCGGGAGTCGGATTGGGAGTAGCTGAAGCTTGCTAGAATAAAGAGTACGCTACTTCAGTGGCCGAAAGGGGCATGGACATGCCAGTGTGCCCTGTCACATCCATCGTGGCTGATGGGGAAGGAAGAATCCACGGATCCTGAAAGTAAGTCGTGCGGAACGACGTGACGTGAAAAATCTCAGCCTTGTGGTGAGTCGATATAAAATTGACATCGCCGTGAGGAGGTGGGTAATTGAAAGTACCCATAAAAGATGGGCACAAACCAACTCCTACATTAACGACACCGGCTTGAGGATTATCAATCATGGGAACCGTGGATGCCCCCAAAGCTGGGTCAGGCCTAGAGAAGGACAACTGATCGATGGTCACTATCCGACCCTCGTGTGGAAACAACAAGACTCAGAACACTGTAGAAACCATCGCTTTCATAGCATAAGTCCAACTACAACCTAACAAGAGATTATAGTCGAGGGGGGCATCGACTACCTCTACTTCAATGCACACGGTCTTTCATCCTAACTGCACAGGGAAAGAAGGAATGATGCCATGTGGTCGGAAAGAACGTCCGTCGAACGCAGTAAGGAGAGTAGGTGATGGAGACAACTCGGGTTGACCAATGGCTTTCTATCATGCTAACGACATAACGCATGTCGAGGCACCCTCGTCGACCACCGTGCGAAATATATTGCGTGTAAAAAATTTTGTGGGATGAGCCACTACTATCTGAAATGCCACGTGGTAAGGCAGGCGAGGTTTTAAGTTAGTTGTATCTAGCATGATGGTACCCGGTTTACAAGTCTCAGTAGAGCCTAAAGCAATCAACAAAGCTTTCCTCTAAGCAGGGCAACTTTGGAGGACCTCCAAGGCGGACATAGCACAAGGGGTTTGGGATAAATCTTCCACCACAGAGTAATTTTGGGAAGCCCTTGCGTTTGGATTTTGAGAAGATTTCTTAAATGCACCCTTTGGAATGCGTGTCATCATTTCTCCCAATGTCTTCTCAATATGTAGAGGAAGAGATGGGATTTTAGCTTCTTTTCCCTTCTCAAAGGCGCTTGGTTTACTATAGTCGTGTGCTCTAGTCGTGATTAAAGCATCACCCCTAACCATGTATACGTTTGCGGATGAGGAATTGTTTGGAGGAGGGCAGGTTTCTTGGCTGCCCCCTTCGACACTTGTAGAGGCTTGAATTAAATTTTGCCCATGCTGAAAGGGATTAGTCAACACGGCTTGCTGTTTCTGTGTGACAAACTTCTGGGCCTCTGCAATTTGAGGACATAGATGGGTTGGGTGGTCTTCCGCACACAAGTTGCATGGATACCTCACCTTCCGCTTTTCTGTGGTGCCCTCGCCAGCATTATCAGTGGGTTTTTTCTCCCCCTTACCCTTCTTTCTTTGTTTTTTCTTCCCTTCAGGCTGCTGGGTGGCCTTCGAGTTAGTCGTCTGCATGGAGTGTACTTCCGATGTTTGGGTAGGAGGGGCAGCCAATGCAATTGTCTGGCTGGCCGCTGAGTGTTGGATAGATAACTGTTGCAATTGCTTTGTCAATTTCTCAGCGGGATTAGTTTGTGTTGAACCAACAATACCATCGGCATGTGGCCCAGCTCTCTGTCTAGTTTTGTCCAGTATTGATCGTGGTGCATTCGGAAGGATGTTGTACAATAAACCAGACTGAGAATAGATAAGCTCAAATTGTTGAGCCCTCATGATGGCATCTTCTTCGAAGAAAACCCCAGAAGTTGTGANAAACCAACTCCTACATTAACGACACCGGCTTGAGGATTATCAATCATGGGAACCGTGGATGCCCCCAAAGCTGGGTCAGGCCTAGAGAAGGACAATTGATCGATGGTCACTATCCGACCCTCGTGTGAAAACAACAAGACTCAGAACACTGTAGCAACCATCGCTTTCATAGCATAAGTCCAACTACAACCTAACAAGAGATTATAGTCGAGGGGGGCATCGACTACCTCTACTTCAATGCACACGGTCTTTCCTCCTAACTGCACAGGGAAAGAAGGAATGATGCCATGTGGTCGGAAAGAAAGTCCGTCGAACGCAGTAAGGAGAGTAGGTGATGGAGACAACTCGGGTTGACCAATGGCTTTCTAGCATGCTAACGACATAACGCATGTCGAGGCACCCTCGTCGACCACCGTGCGAAATATATTGCGTGTAAAAAATTTTGCGGGATGAGCCACTACTATCTGAAATGCCACGTGGTAAGGCAGGCGAGGTTTTAAGTTAGTTGTATCTAGCATGATGGTACCCGGTTTACAAGTCTCAGTAGAGCCTAAAGAAGTCAACAAAGATTTCCTCTAAGCAGGGCAACTTTGGAGGACCTCCAAGGCGGACATAGCACAAGGGGTTTGGGATAAATCTTCCACCACAGAGTAATTTTGGGAAGCCCTTGCATTTGGATTGTAAGAAGCTTTCTTAAATGAACCCTTTGGAATGTGTGTCATCATTTCTCCCAATGTCTTCTCAATATGTAGAGGAAGAGATGGGATTTTAGCTTCTTTTCCCTTCTCAAAGGCGCTTGGTTTACTATAGTCGTGTGCTCTAGTTGTGATTAAAGCATCACCCCTAACCATGTATACGTTTGCGGATGAGGAATTGTTTGGAGGAGGGCAGGTTTCTTGGCTGCCCCCTTCGACACTTGTAGAGGCTTGAATTAAATTTTGCCCATGCTGAAAGGGATTAGTCAACACGGCTTGCTGTTTCTGTGTGACAAACTTCTGGGCCTCTGCAATTTGAGGACATAGATGGGTTGGGTGGTCTTCCGCACACAAGTTGCATGGATACCTCACCTTCCGCTTTTCTGTGGTGCCCTCGCCAGCATTATCAGTGGGTTTTTTCTCCCCCTTACCCTTCTTTCTTTGTTTTTTCTTCCCTTCAGGCTGCTGGGTGGCCTTCGAGTTAGTCGTCTGCATGGAGTGTACTTCCGATGTTTGGGTAGGAGGGGCAGCCAATGCAATTGTCTGGCTGGCCGCTGAGTGTTGGATAGATAACTGTTGCAATTGCTTTGTCAATTTCTCAGCGGGATTAGTTTGTGTTGAACCAACAATACCATCGGCATGTGGCCCAGCTCTCTGTCTAGTTTTGTCCAGTATTGATCGTGGTGCATTCGGAAGGATGTTGTACAATAAACCAGACTGAGAATAGATAAGCTCAAATTGTTGAGCCCTCATGATGGCATCTTCTTCGAAGAAAACCCCAGAAGTTGTGANGCAACTGGACGGAGTCATCTTTCAGTGAGTTAGATGAACACCAAAGATGGAAAGTAGTCACGTGATCACCTGGATCTTCGTTAGGCTTGGCCTCGAACTTTGGAATGTCCGAAAGAAACTTCGTTGGCATCAGAGGCCAACGCGGATCGTGACATATAGGATCATTTAACAACCGTGTCAAATCTAGCAAGTGTAACATCGCCAGGAATGGTAGTTTGGGTTGCTGTTGATAGCCTGGGAAAAAGGGTCCTGGAGTTTGACTGGCACTAGGTTGCCAGGAAAAGTTTGGCTTCTAGCCCGGATTCTGGTAGAAACCATGGCCCTGACTAGCGTAAGGATTTTTCATCTGTGGAGACATCATTGGCTGATTCCCCATGAAGGACATAGGATGATGGGCATTCATCGTGTTCGATGGAATTTGGAAAGGATTACCCCATGCCGGTCCTGATGGGAGAGGCATAGAAGTCTGTCCGGGGTTCCATTGACTGTGGAAAGAATTACCCCAGAATGACATTCCAGAGGAAGGAATGGATCCTTG
>JZKD02S1938349.1:57694-69215 GCA_000966675.3 Picea glauca
TTTTCGAGATATTTCCATCAAGACCATTAGTTTTAGTGTTTTCTACATATTTAATATGGCTTATTGTTGGAAATTCATTTTGGATACAGTCTTCATGAAAATCCTAAGTATGGAGAATAAGCATGATAGAAGACGAAAGAAAATGAGGAAGGACTGTAGTGCAAAACAAAGGCACATTCAATATCGGGAGTGCACATTAGAGGCACATTCAGGATTGCAGTGCATAGTAAGAACATACTTAGCGAAGAAGAAATTAGGGGAATAAAGAAGGAGAATATATAAAATAATAAAGAAAGAGGAGAAAGAGGTAGAATAGGTGGGATAAAAGTTCGACATGCCAAAATAAGAAAGAGGCATAAGAGAAGGAAGAACAACGGTCAAAGTGCAAAAGAAACATGGAGACATAAAAGTAGGAATAGAAAGCATGAAAAACAAGTCAACACCATTTCTCATGAGTCAGAATAAGATGTAATTGGGTTTTTGGGATATGCAAAGTAGGGTTTTGATCCCAAGAAGTTATGTATAAATATGTAATGGGTTGGATAGATTATGGGTTCTCAAGTTCATCAAGTATGTTATGTTCCTATCAAAATTTTGTCAGGTTTGTTATGTTTTTTTTGTGAGGAGAGTGAGAGAATAGACTGAGAATGAGGGAGAAATTCTATGTCTAAATGTTAGGTAAGAGTTGCAAAGAGAGAGAGACTTGAACTACAGAGTAGTTAGGAAATATGGAGAGAAAGATATCATGCTATATCTGTTTTGATTGCAGTGTGCAAGCCTGAGATGAGAACAAAAAGAATAATAAAGAAGTCAACCATTGTGGATGTATCCTAAAGTTGGGTGGACCACATTAATTACAGTGCCTACTTGTCTTTTATGTGATTGATCATGAATATTCTCTTATGCACATTAGATTAGATTTGTATACCATACAATCATCACACAATAGATATGAATGTTACAGTAACTGGTTTATGTTGCACTCTGAAGTATAATGGTATTATATAATGTAATTCACTAAGTAACCCAGGAAGGAAAAATGCATGATAATGCGCATTGAATAGATAAGTAATAATTATTAATATGATCACCTCCCATTCCCTCACTACTGTAAAAACCTGGTTCTTGCAACCCCAATAGATGCATCGAGTGAGAATTCACATGCATGCAGGTGTTTCCGAAAGGGACAGTCTATGAAGGTTTTTGTTGGTTAAGATAAATTGAACCTAAGGAATTATAACCATGTGCCAACAAATGGGTCTGTTGTCAGGACCCAGAATCTATGATCGAGGGAATATTTTGGAGGCCGACGAAGAAAGAGATCTCAAAATGTATAGAAGGGAATGAAATGGAATTTTCTCAAAAAGAGAAAAGAAACCCTTGGATGAATGATGAGGAATGGATGCAAAGGTATGTGTACACAGAGCTGCATGAGTTGAATGACAAGGCCAAGGGTGGGCTTGTAGGTAGCATGCCCCGACCTGTGGGTGGTTGGGGATGTTACAGATTGGTATCAAATCTTCTAGTTGAAACATCGGTCTAGTATGGTTTGGGTCTGTTGGTCAGAGTCTCATGGTTACAGATAGAACTCTGACCATGGAGTTGAAAATATCAGGAGGAATGGCATTGTATAATCTATGCAGTAGTTAGATCGCCAAAGACCCGTTGTAAGGGGTTTGAAGGATCGTGATCATCCCCTTTGAATTTGGGAGAAATCACCATTGCCAGATCATGAGAGATCCAGGATCGTTGGATCATAGGACAGGTGAATAGGGGTCATCTGATGAAAAGGAAGCAAGGTTTAAGGTCACCATCATTAGATCCAATTGAAGAGATAGATCAATGGACAACCGACATTGCGGGGAACCAAGTTGAACTGGAGATAATTCCTCAAGGTGGTCCCACAATCCAAACCATGGTTTCATCGAGGGGTTACATGTCACCATCAGAATAATTGTGGGGTGAAAAATGGGTTACTCGAAACCATCGATGTGTGGCCCGGAAATTGAAAGGTAGTAAATGATGTGACATTTTAGGGTTCTAACATCGAAACTCCATATAGACGAAGTAGTTTGGGGAATCGGGGGATGACAAGAGGATCATTTGAAGGTAGGAAAGAGTGAAGGAATAAATGAAGAAGGAAGGGAAGGACTGAAGATGCAGAGAACCAAAGAATTTGTATAATAAGAAGAATGCAATTTTGGAGTATTGCGTAGTGGAAGAAGATAAAAGAGGCAAAATGTTGGGCGTGAGAAAGGAGATTTTCATAGTGATCCTGAGTGGAGAGGACCTTGTGCAATAGTCCAAATCATAGATATACCAAACATAAAAGGAGAGGAGGAGGAGTTCCAGTCCAGCCCCATATTAGAATATTCGTTAAGTCCTATTCAGGCTAGATCCTATGTCGAATCCAGGACCCCATGTGTGTCACCAACATTTGAGGTAACATTTAAAGATTTGTTAAAATCACTCATGGTTATCAAGGGTGGATAGAGTAACAATAGTTAGATTCATCCAACATCAGCTAGGGGAGGTACAACACAAAGAAAAATGGAAGGGGTAGACAACACCCTAAGACTACCCAATTTACAAGGAGTTGGGTCAGAGGACCCAGAACAACATCTATTTGTTTGCGAGACATTTTGGGTTGCAAAGAATGTCTAGGATGAGGCTCTAAATGTTGTGTAGTTGGAAACCACCATTAGAGGTCATGCACTATTCCGGTACATGAAGCTGCAGAGTAGCATGCCTATAGGGCAAGCCATGACTTTAACAAAAATTAGACAAGCATTGTTGAAAGAGGTCAAGATGCCAAAGTCTGAGTCATAGTGCATTATAGAGTTGAAGGAGATAAAAAAGGTGAAGATTGAATCAATATGGGATTATGACTAATGTTACAAGGATATGATGGGTATATTGGTATTCCATATCCCTAATAAAAAATATCAAGAATGGTTTATTATAGGAATTATACCACACATTTGAAGGCCATTGATTCAACAGAAGGTTGCATCACAGCCTGAAGCTTTGGATATTGCAATGAAATTGGAAGCATCCCCTATAGAAGATAGTTGAGAGATGGCACAAGTCAAAATGTTGTTAGATTAGTTGACAATTCAATTGGAAGAACTTATGGAGGGGAAGACAAAATGGGAACAAGTCAAGTGTACCAAGTGTAGAACTGAAGGCCACCACAAGGACGAATGCCCAACATTTGCGTAATATTTGGCGACTGGTGTAGTGAATCCATTACCAAGAGGGGGATATTGTGAAATATGTAATAAATGGGAGCATCATTTGACATAGTGTCCATTACTACATAAATATCAAAGTATGCTAAGGAACTTATTTTGCAACTTTTGCAAGTCAATCAAACATGAAGATAAGGATTGACATGCATTCGATTTGATGAGAGGGTGCACTTCATATATGTACATGATTGAGTAGAAGAATGTTGTAATAAAAGGAGGTGGTCCATAGTATAATAATTAGAGAGGTTTTAATATAGGAAACTGAGGAAATTTTGGCATAGGTCGAAGTAGAGGAAATTTTGCCAGAGCAGGTAGAGGACTGATAATATGTTACAATTGTAATCAACCAAGACACTTATCTCATGACTTCCCAAATMCTTTTACAATATGCACATACTGTAGAGAATTAGACTGTATGAAATGAAAATATCCTCAACTACTTGCAAAGTGGTAGGCAAGAGGAAATCAAAACCAGAACCAAAATTAGAATGTACAKAAAATATTAKCCTAAAAACACAATGAAGGACCTAGAATAACAATTGTTACATGTGGAATAACTAGAATAGGGKMTGATACAATGAATGGAGGGAAGAAGGATGAACAATGTGTAAGGAAATGAATAGGAACTGTGTTGACACTCTACCCTCAACAAGAAAATGAGATTTATCATAGGGAAAGAAAAGAAGTGCTAGGACTAGAATGGGTAGCATCAACATCATCTGTGCCTCATGTATGTGATCACACTATGCCAAAGAAGCCACTTGGAAAAATAATTACTATAAGAGAGTTCATGAGAAATTGTGTAGAGTTAATGAAAAATGAAACTATGTTGAATGCATTATATGGAATGATTGATAATTATGTGCAATAAAGGGAAATTMTGATTGCATAGAGGGTAGTGAATTAGGTATTGCACAGAAASATGACCAACAAAGAATTAATATTAAGTACAAATATTGAGGAATATTCTAACACCCCAGGTTTTGAAACCACATTTTAAATAATGTATTGTTACAATGYTGAGAGGCCAGGGTKCCCAAACAATTATTAAAGGGCCCGTATGCCCAAGAAATGTAATGTTTYGATCATTATTAATAATAAACACATCGTTGGTTGCTAGACARAMAAGGACTAGAGTTATAGSGGACTATGATTCCACAAGAGAGGGGGATTGAGGGGATAAATGTTTATTCCTATGTTAATTACCATTTTTTTCCTAAGGGAGGGGATCGATTATGTGAGCTTCTTRGGGAAGGCCAAGAGGTTCTTGATTCCCCATGAGGTTACTGAAACCTRCCTCTAGTCTGATGGGGAGGTTCGAMTAATGGTTGGTTCACTGATTTAATGTACGTTCATTCATTTKCTTCACGCACTTTCATGCACCCACTTACCCATTAATTGATCCATCCTCATCTGCGTCTTGGCTRGGGAAAGGGAACCGAACTACTAAAGAATTAGCCATAGGATAGTTGGCTGTGATGGTTKCTAGTGCAATCCAGCTATGACCTAGGGCCTGCATGTCTGAGATGCATCRGTTTGTGCCCTATTTTTTCTCACAATTGCRAGTCCTGAGAGTCCCATCATTGAGATTCTGGACCATTTGTGTTGGAGGCCCTGGAAAAAGGAGAAGGATTGCCTAAGRGACTGCATGGCAGAGAAGGGTGRAGGTCCATTCTCTTGGGTGGTATAGGYTRGGTAGAAGAGAGTTGGGTACTTGGACTATTGTGGGTGATGGGAAACATGTSAGAGATTGATATTTGATTGGTTTGGGAACCCAAGTRCACTCTAGAACCATCTTTGTGGATTCATATCCCTGGCTTGGGGGTGACACTACTATTGAGATTTGGAGCARTGGTGTCTACARTTGGGTGGAACATCCTTGGTCTGTAGCGAGTTGGTGTCACATTTTTATAAAGATAAGTTCTCTCTATTTTGATATTATTATCTCTRTATGAATGTATTTTGTTGTGTATTTTAAYTATAGTTTAACTAAATATTAGATTATGCATGCTTGTTGGATATTGTTGTGCATGTCRCTAAATCTTGTATCTTATGTGTTCTTATTAGTGAAAGGAGGTATCAKTAAGAGTACAAAKTCCAAGGGTGGCCTTGTAGGTATCATKCCCYGACCTGTGGGTTGYTGGGGATGTTATATATTGATATTATATCTTCTAGTTGAAACATYAGGCCGATATGGGCCRTGTATGTTGGTTAGAGTCTTGTGKTTAYAGATCGAACTTTGACCRTGGAGTTGAAAATCTCAGGAGGAATGGCCTTGCAGAATCTATGCAGGAGTTAGATCACCAAAGACAYRTTGTAAGGGGTTYGAAGGATCATGATCATCCCCWTTGAATTTGGGAGCAATCACCATTGTCARATCATRAGAGATCCGAGATCATTGGATCAAAGGATARGTGAACAGGGGTCATCYGATGAAAAGGAAGAAAGGGTTAAGGTCACCATTGTTATATCCCATTGGAGAGAGMGATYAATGGATATTCGACATTGCAGGGAWCGAAGTTGAATGGGAGATAATTCCTCAAGGYGGTCCTACAATCCAAAMCACGATTTCWCCRAGGGGTTACTTGTCACCGTCAGGAGAATTGCGGGGCRAAAAATGGGTTACTCCAAACCATCAATGCCTGGCYTGGAAATTGAAAGGTAGTAAATGATGTGACATTTTAGGGMTCTAACATCGAAACTCCATATATCTGARGTAGTTTGGGGCCGTCCATCGTCAAGGAGAGACAGGTGGTGYSAGATCCACAACTCTGGGAGTTTGTGGATGRGGAGGAGGTGAAATAGYTGAAGTAGATCCTAAYCGTCGATCACCAAGAAGTACGTGTCARYAGATCAGTAACTCTRGAGAAATCTAWTYGAGAGGTTTTCAGTTGAGATTTGAAACTCCYGAAGCCCAAAGAGCTSGAGAGTCGAAGTAAATCTCAATCATTCKATYRTCYGAGTTAGATATCAGTCRCTAGATYATTCRRAGTAAATATCAAGCGTCAAATCATYCAAGGTAAATATGGGTCATCTGATCCAGAAGAGGAGTGGTGTTAATATGTGGATTTTGGGTGAAGGCCGAAGTAAGCATCAATTTTCTGATTCAAGAGGACACACGAAAGAATCTTGTGTACTTCAAGGAGGTTTGAAGTTTGAGATTTTCGAAACCCAAAGACCCGAAAGGATCTCAGCCATTGATCGATTGAGATCCATGTGTCACTAGACATAGGTCTTTGAATAAAATCCAGTGGAGCCATATAAGTTTTGAAATTTGAGATTTCTGAAGTTCGAAGACCCGAAGTAATCCTCAACCATTAGATTAAGGAGGAGATGTGGTGCAGATCTATGGACTATGGGTGAAGACCTAAAGTGAATCTTATTTGTTTGATCCAGGAGGACACATGGCAATAGATGGGCCATTTCAGGAATTTGGAGTTCAGGATAATTGGAAGTCTGCTAGTATGGAAACTCTCAAAGCCCTTAGATCCGAAGTGATGGGGAACGATGACATCACCTAGAGGTGATGTGGATCCTGGAATTACCAAAGTGATGTGGCTTGCGAATCTCACTTGGGATGACGTGGAAACATGGGATGTGTGCCACGTGTCAGTAATGTTTGAGCATGCAGATGATTGAAATGTCATCTAGGACGTGACATGTGTCACCCGCCTGATTGGGCCATGTGTCCTCTTCCAGTATTTATCCACGTGGCAACATATCATGTAGTCTAGAGACTGGGCACTCTTGTAGGGGAAATATGTGGTAGGTTTCATCGGGTCAAAAAATCCTGAAGGCCCGAAGGATGGAGTACATATCGACTATTGATTCTAGAAGACACACGTCGAAGGATCGTTGACTTCGGGTGAAATCACTCTGGGAGAAAGTACAGGAGGAAGTTTTGAAACTTTTAAATCCTAAAGAGCCGAAGCGATTCATAGTCACTGATCTATGGGAGGATACCCATCGATAGATCATGAGCTCTGGGTAAAAGTGTTCCGGGAGGGGGAAAGCAAGGAAAGTTGAGACTATCGAAGCATGAATTTTTGAAGTGGATATTGATCGTTGATAGTGAAAGAGGATGAGGACTGTTGAGTCGGTCCTGGCTGAAAGTTCTAAAATCCCAAAGCTCTCGACAAACTCTTTTTCATATAAGCACGGGGTCATGGCTGTGTTCATATGAAGATTGAGAGCTAAGGGAAGGATGACTAAGGGATGAATTTGTGATCTTCGAGATAGGAAAGTGATAAGGAAGGATTTAACCGCAAGTTTTAGTCATGGTCACCTGGGAAGGTGGTTTGAAGGAAGCGCCTGCACAGGATAAAACTCTGTGTCAACAAAGGATAACAAGACATTGTTATTTTTATAGAATGGGGATATGATCTCCATGAACAAAAAAAGAAAGATACCTATAGCATGGTTTGGAAATTTTGTTTATCATATGCATAATTCTAACAACGTTGTCGCTTTCACATTTTGCAGAAATAAGGGGTTTAAATACATAAACGTATAATGTGTATTGAGAAAATGGAAGAAGGCGAGGGATCCTCCATTCATGATAAGGAGGTTGAAGGCCAGAATACTAGAGTTGGTAATCCAGAGACAGAGTCCAATGGACGCAAGGGAAAAGAAGATAAGGAAACGTTAATAGAAATGGTAAGAAGCCTAAAGATAGAAGTGAAGAGCTACAAGAAGACAACGAGAGACTGATGAGAGAGAAAAGTCAGATAAATGATCGAGTGTTGCAGAGATTAAATTAGTTGCATATAAAAATGAAGAAGGGATCAAACTTAATACAAGAGGAAGAAGGAAAGTTCCATGAAAGAAGGGATGATCATGAAAGCATTGGTTATTCCAAAAGTGCTAGCAGAGATCATGGACACCACTTACCTCCTTAGTCAGAAAGAAAGTTTTATGCATCGAATGATCCCATAAGCAGTCCATAGGTGTCTCCTGTCATACACCAAAGAATGAAAAAAAAGGTATATAGTTGTCATGAGAGCTAAGGAAGCTCAAGCCACCTTCCTTTGAGGGTTAAAGAGAAATGGAATATGACATTGAAGAATGGTTTCTTGGGCTCAAGAGATATTTTTAGTTGCATAACTATTCATACAACCTAGAGGCCAGGATTTCCACCTACCATTTACACAGGAAATCTACAATGTGGTGGGACCAAATGAAGCAAGTGGAACATGTTAATGAAAGTAGGATCACTTGGAAGCAGTTCAAGAAGTACTTACAGAAGGAGTACCTCTTAGAGAATTTCTATGACAAGAAAATGTAAGAGTTATTTGAACTCTGATATGGAAGCATGACTATGGAAGAATACGAGAATAATTTATTGGGATTGTTAAAGTATGTCAGGTTCATTGGTGATGAGAAAATGAAAATACAAAGATTTCTAAGTTGACTGCCAGCCTTTTATAAGGAAAATATCAAGTATGATGAACCCAAGACCTTGGCGGATGCCATTAGGAAGGATAAATATCTATATGAGAAAGGCCAGGGAAGAGAATTCCTATAGAAATATTGGAAGGAAAATAAGAATGTGAAGTCCTATAAGAGGAGGAAAGGATTCAAACCTCCCTTCAATAGGAATGAGCCTAATAGAAATCATCAAGATCAGTATGCTAAGAGGGATTTCAAGAAAGAAAAATCCTTGGGAAAAAGGGGAAGACCACCAATCCAATGTTGGAGATGCAAGGAATATCACATGTACAAGGACTGCACACACATAAAAGACAGAGTGAAGACTATGCAAAACATCCAAGAAGCTACAATAGTGGAATATATGGGAAGAATATATGCAGCTTTAAATGATCGACAAGCAAAGTACCAGTCCAATATGATCAAGGTGGAAGGTAAGATCATAAATCAACTTGTTGTTATTTTGATTGATCCATGAGAAAATCATTGCTAAATTGGTCCTAATATAGTGGATAGATTACATTTGGACAAAAGTAAACTTTGAAAAGAAAGTTTGGTTCAGTTAGCCACTGGAACCAAAAGAAGAATCCATGATATGGTCAGAAGTTGTTCCATAAGTCTTAATGGAATAATTACTAGTATTGATCTAAATATCATACCATTGGGGTCTTATGATATTCTGATTGGAATGGATTGGTTGGACAAGCATCATGTTTTGCTAGATTGTCATAAGCAGACATTTACATGTCTTGATGGAAATGGAAAACAAAGCACCGTGAAAGGATTTCCAAGACCCATATCTATAAGGGATATTTCATCCTTACAGCCAAAAAGATGTTTTAGGAAAGGATGTCAATTGTATGCGACTCATGTGGAAGAGCCAAATAATACAAAAGGGCCAAGCCTCAAATATTTCTCAATACTACAAGGATTTGAAGATGTATTCCAAGAAATACCTGGATTTCCACCAAGAAGGTAGATATATTTCTCAATTGATTTAGTGCCAAGAGCTGCCCCGATGTCAAAAAAACCTTACAGAATAAGCACACTAGATTTAAAAGAATTACAAATGTAGTTGGAGGAATTTTTGAAGAAAGGGTACATACGTCCAAGTGTTTCACCTTGGAGAGCACCAATACTTTTTTTCAAAAAGAAGGATGGAACCTTGAGGATGTGTATTGAATTCTGATAGATGAACAAGTATAGTATAAAGAACAAGTATCCTCTACCCCGAATTGATGACCTCTTTGATGAGCTAAGAGGAGAAAAGATATTTTCAAAGATTGACCTGAGGGAAGGATACCATCAGGTAAGAATCAAGGAAAAAGACATTCATAACACAACATTGACGACTAGGTATGGGCATTATGAATTTGTAGTGGTGCCATTTGGACTGACCAATGCACCGGCTATATTCATGTGCTTAATGAATGGCATATTCAGAAATTATTTGGATAAGTTTGTCTTAGTATTATTGGATGAAATACTTATCTATTCTAAGTTCGAAGAGGAGCATGAACATCACTTAAGACTGATATTCCAAGTAATGAGAAAACATCATTTGTATGTCAAGTTCAGTAAGTGTTATTTTTATCAAAAGCAGATCCATTACTTGGGACACATTATTTTAGAGAAGGGCATAACAATAGACCCAGAGAATATTGAAACCATTAGAGGATGGCCAACACCCAAAAATGTTTCAGATGTCAGATATTTTATGGGATTAGCTAGCTACTACAGAAGGTTCATAGTAGGGTTATCTAAGATTGCTCATTCCATCACTTCTTTGCAAAAGAATGGAACTAAATTTGAATGGACACTCAAGTGTGAAAATAATTTCAATCTATTGAAGGATTACTTACTAGTGAACCTGTGTTAAAGATTGTTGACCCAAATGAAATTTTTATGGTATGTACAGACACATGTAAGGAAGGACTTGGGGAAGTCCTCACAAAAAATGGACATGTCATTGGATATAAGTCTAGAAAGATTAAGGAACATGAGAGGAACTATGCCACCCATGAATTGGAACTTGTCTCCATTGTCCATTCCTTGAGGACATGGAGGAATTATCTTATGGGGAAGAAATTTGAATGAAGGATAGACCACATTGGCCTAAAGTATCTTTTTGAACAATCAATCTTGAATGCCAAGCAAACAAGATAGATGGAATTTCTAAGTGAATATGACTTCGATATCAAGCATATAAAAGGAAAGGAGAATAAATTTGTCGATGCACTTAGTAGAAGAGTGCATCTCATGGATGTTAAGCCCTAATATTGGCTCATTACCCCTTAATTGGGGCATATTAGATTAGTGTTGACGGGCGAAACAGTCCATCCATCAACTGGGAGAGTGGAACCGGTCCGGGATTGTCTAAATAACCCAAGACGTTTGGTATGGACCACCTTGACAAGTTTAATGGCTCCGTTGGCTGCTCTAACGTCTCATAAGGAAACCAAAGAGAAAGTGATCTGAGCTAAATAATCTAAACTAAGGAAACTAGAAACTAATAAAACAAACTTAACTTAACTATACTAATCTAACTATAAACTGCTAACTATTATATATTTACAAGATACTAACTATGATTATAATAACTCAAATCAACTACTTAATTATCAGCTATGATCATTCTTTATTCACAAATATACAATATGAACAAATTACAGGTTTGATTAAAACCTGCGAAACTAATGTGTTCGCTGCCTTAAGACAACCAAGAATATATTTTTTTCTTTTTTGTATTTATGAAACCAAAAGAAAGCTAACTGAAATTAAACGATCTAATCTAAATCTAACTAAACTACTAATTAATCAAAGCAATAAACATCTAACTAATT
>JZKD02S1938360.1:9875-23238 GCA_000966675.3 Picea glauca
TATTTATTGAAATATGGGAGTGTATATGCTAGATTAAGTGAATTTTGAGTAAATTTCAAATTTACTGTTCCGTTTTAATTCAATGGTAGTTTAAATTAAATGACGGTCACTACATTCAATTTTTGGTTACTTTGTATAGTTTTTGACCTTTTTGGAATGTTGTGAAATTAATTCAGTGCCATGAATGACTTCATTACTATTTGACGATGTTGAGTTCTTGTCGCCATGTGCGGACGAAATTTTAGTGATAACAATACCCTTTGTCAAAGGGGGATATATTATTCATATGAATGGAGAGAGAGTAATAAGAGGCTTATAAACACAAAGAAAAATCAAAGGCATGTACACAGGGGGAGCATCCCCAAGGAGAGTTCAGTCAAAGGGAGAAGCCCCAAATGAAGATACCCTTTTCCATTGATGTCTAATGGGGAGAGATAGAAACATTTATGAGGAGTGTAAGCATGAATGTTATCATGACTAAGTGTTGCCATCAATGTTGGTGTTGTCATCAATGCCAAAGGGGGAGATTGTCAGACAATTGGCTTAGGTTGATGGACAGTTGGTATGTATTGTTGGTTATCATTGATGTCAAGCATTGGAGAGTGGTATTTTAGATTTATTTCAACCCTTATTGATTGATGTTAACCCTTGGAGAAAGTCTAGTAGTGAATTCTGGTAGAAAATTCTGGTAGCACAAAGGTTTGGGTAATGGATGCAAGGGTGTTTCATGTATAATTGTATGAGTTTTAATATATTTTAAGGTAATACTATTCTATATGGATATTACATGTCATTCCATTTCTATTGGTATGTGGAACGTCACATAACTCCTCACGGTTAGAGAGTTACGTCCATGAGAAGTTGGAGAACCATGGTTTGGGTAATGGACCCAAGTTTGTTTGATGGATAATGGTATGAGTTTTGATATATTTTCAAGAAATAATATTCTATATTTATATTACATGTCATTCCATTTCCATTGGTATGTGGAACTTCACATAACTCCTTAGGGTTAGAGAGTTATGGCCATGTGAAGTTGGAGAACCCTCATGAGTCATCTAGAAGCCCCAAAAGGTCAAAGTAGTCAAAGTGGTTTTAGAGATTTTAGAAGGTAAATAATAAAGTGAAGTGATGAGTGTACTATAATTCAAATTTAATACAAAATCAATTATTTAAATAATAAAGTTAACAAAAAAATTAGAAGTGGGTTAACCCTAAAATAAGGAAAGTGGGTTAAGATGGTTAAAAGGTAACCCCTTGAGAAAGCTACATGAAAGTATAAATAAGAGGCAAGGCTGTCTCATTTTAATCAAACTTGAGAATATTGAATATATATAGGTGAATAAGGTAACCAAAGGATATCTAAGCCAAATTTCAGAAGGAGTGTGAAGTAAAGAATGCTGAAATTCAAGGGAGGATAAATTATTTTGATGATGTTTTCTAAGGTATGTTATTTACAGCTCATCTCACCATTTTTGCAATAACTTTTTTTCTAGAATGATTCAAACCATGAAATTGGGAGGCCATTGAGGATGAATATCCAAGTATCCATGGTACCAATTTTAGTCTCTGTTTCGTTGTATTTTTGTAGTTACACTATGTGGAAAATAGGTTTTGTGGCTAGTCCTGAAACTAGTCTAAAACAGGTATTTCGGGTAAAAACGTGATAAATTATTCATAGAAGATCTACATTCTGTAAGAAAATATGTGTTGGTTATAGTATAGTCTTTAGTAGTATGTGTACAATTTTCATATCCATACAACAAATATTCCATGTGGGGCACACTCTACAAGTTCGCTCTCTAGAATAAGCCATAATTCAACAAGGTATGCCATTTTTACTATAACTCATTTTCTGAGAGGTTCCAAGTAGTGACACCTAGAGGAATTGCATAAAACACATTGAAGAACATTTTGTACTATTTCCATATCCTTATTGATTACATGTACATAGTTATGATTATTTCAAGTTAGGGTTTTTGACTAATCCAAAATTAGTCATGTGAGACTAAAGTAAAGTTTGATGAAAATGCTAGTCTCTTGTTGTTAAAGTTAATGAAGGTTTGTAGGTATGTGATCATATACATCGGGTCTATTACATAGTTACAAATCAGATTTGGATGATGAAATTGATGAGGGCATTTTGGTTGAGGTACATGTTGGGTACATTGTTGAGACAAGTAGTTGATGAGTTGGCACATACATGAGGTGTATAGTTGATGATGTTGGTACATCTTGATGACTCATAGTTGATGAGTAGTTTATACATGATTGGTACATACTTGGTACATGGTTTGAGGCACTTGTTAGTAGTATTGTTGACACATGGTTTATGGATGATGTAGCATACTTGTATTGGTATATTATTAGAAGCACATATTGATCATGGTGATGATTATGAGTTGTTGTGTTATGCTTGATTGATGCACATATTTGAGAGTTGTCTTGGTGATTGATCTTGGTGATTGGATTTGATTTGGTTGAGAATATTGATGAGATAGGCTGTTGTGATAGGTTGTTTAGAGATGTTTTTGTGACATGTTATTTGTACAGGTTTTGTGCATGGTTGATGCACTTGTTCATGGTACAAGTTGAGGTACAGGTTGGTGCATAGTTGATGCACTTGTTTATGGTACATGTTGATTACATGTTGTTTGGTATAGGTTGGTGCATGGTTGATGCACTTGTTTATGGTACAATTCTATTACATGATGATGCATGGTTGATGCATGGTTCAGGTTATTGGTACAGGTTGTTTGGTGCAATTTTAATGGTACAAGTTTACAACAATATATCTCACAGTGATAGTGTGACAATGGTTCCATCATTCTACTTCTATGTCAAGGCGGTTGGATGGGGAAAGGACATGTGGTTGTAGCCACCTTCCAGTTGTAGCCAGGGAACATAGGGGGTTGTAGCCTCCTTTTGGTTATATCCAGAGAATTGGGGAGTTGGATATTCCCTCAGGTTGTAGCCTCAAAAACTAGGGAGTTGAAGCCTCCTTCCAGTTGCAGCTGGAAAACAATGGAAGTTGGTGTTTCCAATGAAATTAATTATTAAAGACATATACGAAACAAAATTATGTGGTTTTCTCCCTTTTTTGGTTTCCACATAAAACATTGGTGTACTATGTATGTGTGTGATTTCTCATTTGTTCATTTTTTATTTAATCTGCAACTATTGGATGATAATTCTACATTGATATAACACTTGAATTTTATGGTGAAAAATGATTAAATTACTCTATTACTGAATCACCCCCCTCTCAGTAATCCAACATGAGGCAGTGATTGTTTGGATAGGTTGTTGTGACAATGATTGGTTGGATAGGATGGTCAATGATAGGTTGGATACAGTGATGGGTTGATAGATTACAAGTTGATGTGATAGTGGAAGTGACAGTGGAAGAGACAATGGCAGTGACAGTGGCAATGATTTTGATAGAGACAATTGGTCTACACTTATATTTCAGGGAAGTAGAATGGGGAAAGGAAAGGGGGTTGTATCCTCCTTCCAGTTGGTTCCACAAAATTAGGGAGTTGGAGCTTCATTTAGGTTGGGGCTTGAAAACTAGGTGGTTGTAGCAACCTTTCTGTTGGAACTGAAGAACACAGGGGGTTGTAACCTTCTTCTAGTTGGAGCTAGAGAATTCAGGGAGTTGTATATTTTTGTAGGTTGGATATTGTAAATAGGAAGTTGTAGCTTCCTTCCAGTTGCAGTTGGAGAATTGGGAAGTTGGTGCTTCCTATGAATGAATTCTTGATATATATAAGAAATCATTCTATGGTTTTCTCCCATTTGGGTTTCCACGTAAATATTGGTCTATTGTGTTATTGATGTGATGTTGATGTGATGTTTCTTATTATTACATGATTTTGGCATAGGGGTAGATCCAGGGTTCAATACTCAAGAGCACACCAATAAGCCCTAAATATTGGCCCTTTCAGCAACACCTACAAAGCAGATACAGTCTCACCCGAAGTAGCTATAGGGGATTGCAGGAGTCTCAATGGCCCATTTATCAAAGGCTTATAAGGTTATTTGATGTGATAACGACATTTCATCTCTTCTGGATGATTTTCCAACACTTTGGCATGCATCACAAGCCTTATAGTATTCCTTAGCATCTTTTTGTAGAGTAGTCCACCAAAGGCCAACCCTAAGAATCTTTCACATTGTTGTTTTCCCTGCGTAGTGTCGTCCTGCGATGCCTTCATGTGCTTTTGTGAGGATTAATGGTCTCTTTGCTTCCATAAAACACCTCCTTAACATCTCATTAGGTCCCATATTGTATAGTTGTCCAACTATAAGTGAAAAGTCTATAGCGCGCACTACCAATTGTTTCTTCTGAATGACTGTGTAATCACGAGGTGTTATTCCTGTGGATAGGAACTAAACTATCTTTGTGAAGTGATCATCAACCTTCCTAATGGCCAGCAAATGTGCGTCTGATAGTGTATCCTCCAAACTAGTAGCTTCCTCTCCATGTTCCAACCTTGACAAGTGGTCAGGTCCTTTGTTCATCCTTCCTTGTTTTACCACGATCTCAAAGTCATATTTCTGAAATAAAAAAATCCATTTGGATATTCTTCCCCCCAACACTGTCTTGTTGACTAGGTATTTCAGTGTAGAGTGATCAGTAAACATTTTAAAATGTCCTCCAAACAAGTAGTGGTGAAACTTCTGCAACACATACACCATGGCTAACCCTTCCCTCTCAGTGGTGATGTAATTAATCTCAGTTGTTGATAGCTTCCTGCTAGCGAAGGCTAATGGGTGGTCGATGTATCCTATTCCTGATTGTGCTAACATTGCTCCTAATGCAATAGAATATGCGTTGACATGCACATGAAATTCCTTTCCCCAATCTGGGAAAACCATAATAGGCACAGTAACCATTTTTTGTTTTAGTGTGTTGAAGCTCTGCTGGCATTATTCTGTCCAATGAAACTAACTGTATTCCTTTAAAATCTTCTCCATGGGTGTTGTAATCTTTGAATAGCCTTTAATGAACATTCGGTAGTATCCAGTATGTCACATCACAGTGCGCACCTATTTGACTAAAGTAGGAGGAGGCATATCGACTATAATGGAAATATTAGATGGATCTACCAACAATCTGTGCTTGCATACAATATGACCTAACAACACTCTGAAGGGTGAAAAGAAGATGCACTTATTCAGGTTTAAGTTAATTTGACATTGCCTGCACTTATCCAATATTAGCCTTAAACATTCAATATCATTTTGCAACAAAATAAAAATAGTCCAATCATCAAAATAAGCTTCCAAGAATTTATGTAAAAACTCCTTAAATGCTTCGACCACCAGCCTGGAAAATATGGCTAGTGCATTCTTCAATCTAAACGACATCACTATATACTGGTAATATCCCCATTCTGTTGAAAATGTGGTCTTGTGTCAATCCTCTTTGGCAATCCTAATGTGATGGTATCCCGAAAATCCATTTGTAAAAGAATATACCTCCTATCCTCCTACATTATCTAACACTTCATCATTGAATGTTGTAGGGAATGGCTTATGAAAACAAGCATCATTCATCTTCCTGAGATCTACACATATCTTGATTTCTCCAGTCTTCTTATCCTGCACCACTATATGACTTATCCATTCTGACTCTTCAACAGGTTCTATGATTCCTGCTTCTAGCATTCGATCAAGATCGATCTTCACTTTCTCCTTATATTTAGGGTTCAATCTGTAGGGTCTTTGTTTGACGAGCCTTCCATCTGGTTTTAAGGGAATTTTCATCTCTCTCATGGGCCCTTTAATTCCCTTCATATCATTGAACTTGGATGGAAACAAGTCCTAATATTCATGTAGTAACTCTGTGATCTTATCAATATTGGAAACATCCCAATAATCTCCAACATTATCAAGCTTCAGTATTTGTTATGTTCCAATGTTGACTTTCTTGATTTTAATTGGTTGTCCAATGAAAGGTATCTCAACTCTTGGTCCTTCTATGTTTCTTTGGCCTTCTATTTCAACAATGTTCACCTTCCTAGGATCATAGTCTTCATCATCATTGATATTGTAACAGCCTTGCAGTTTCTAAAGAGGTGCAATCCATTCATCCTCTTCTTGCTCCAAAGGGAGGCTAGGTGCTTCCTCAAATACTTTTTATCTTACAATCTGTAATACTTGATCCACTGTAGGATGTTGGATTTCAAATAAAAAGGTACTTACAAAATTCTGAGTCATACCTTCCCAATCGAAAGTGATGAGGTGCAGTTCTGCTTGAAGGTACCAATTGATAGGGGCTGTGTACAGTATGTTGATTAATTTATGCAGCCATTTCTATTGAGGAATGTTTCTCTAGAATTCCTCACAACTTCACACATGGTCCTTCATACAACTTTGACCTGTGTATCTAACTTCACAACCTTCTATTTTATCTGAGAACCATGTTGTCATCAAAGTGGGGCACTGTACCCAATTTGTAATGTTGTGTTTGTGTGTCCCCCACCATCTTGTTGGGGTTGATTTCAAGGCCTCATCTAGTGCAAACAATCTCTATTGTATTGGTAAAATTTCTTCAAATTCTAGCAAGGAAGCTTCTAAATGATTTAGACCATCAAAGCTGGGCAAGTTACTTACTGTTGTGCCGATCCAGTGAACTTCTCTGGTCAATATGGCATGCCTTCTAGTAGATACTTCATACATTTTGTTCTGCTAGTTCTCCAATGCTTCTTCTGAATCTGATGAGAATGTGTTGTCACTTCGCCAGATCAAATTTCCATCTGTTGTAGGATTAATGTAATCATGTTGTCTGGCTATCAACTTGTATATGTTTTCTAACTCATATGCATGATCTTCTTCTCTACTGGGCTCTATGTATCTGGGACCTTCTTCAGGGTCCAAAGATGCAATGACCCTAAGGCCATCATCTTCAAACGTCATTCTTATTTTCTTTAAATAAACCACAGTGGAATTGTTGAAATCTCAATCAATTCCTAACAACGCGGGGTAAGGGAAACTATCATCAACTATCTCAATGACCTCAAAGTCCACAAATGTTTTGACCCCATCAATGTCTACAGGGACATGTTCCAATCTTATAAAGGGGCTCACAACTTGCGGATTGGCCATCATAAGCTTGATAGGGGAATAGATCAACTTAGGTTTTCCCATCAGTTCCCAGGTCTGCTTCATCATGTCATTAACTTCTGACCCTAAGTTGAGGACCACATAGTCTATATCATACTCTCCAATTTGAGTGTTCAGGTGTAATTCTTTATTTGTACTTCTCTTTTTAGATATTTGGTGTACTTCTCTACTTAGTAAGGGGTCTACCTTCCCTAGATCATACTATATAATCAAGTTTTGTATCTCTTGTACAACACTCTCATCCTTTATCAAATTAATGCAGGTGCATAAAAATTCCATGAGCTTACTTACCTCTTTTCCTTCTCTTGGCTAAGTGGTCTGATCAAACGCCACAGGAATTCCATATTCTCATATTTCTATTTGAGACTTTGATCAAGAAGCCTAATATATTCTGAATTCTTTTCTTTCTTCCTCAAATATTTTTTTTTCTTTCTTCACATCAAACACTTGTGTCTTCTCTATAGATTTTCTGACTCCTAATTCTCTTGTAGTCTTTCCTTGGGTTACTCTATCTTTTCCTGTCACAACACCTCCTCTAGTGATAACAACAACTCTGAGATCTTCTCCGCAAGGTTCTTCTTTGATTAGTTGTATTTTTTGGTTTCCTCCTCGTTTCTCCTGAAGCTTGGCTAACAGCGCAGGACAGTCTTCTATGACATGTTCAAATGAGTTGCAATAACTGCAAGTGGTACAAGGGTTTTGACAGTCCCTTTACAAGTGTCTGTATTATGCACAGTTATAACATATGATATGTCCTCGACCTCGACCCATACCTCCTCCTCCTCCTCTGAATCCACCATGAGGGTTGAAGTTTCCTCTTCCTGGGGAATTATACTAGACAATGCTTCCTTCTTGTTGTACTTCACCTTGAATCTTGTATATGTCTTTGGACCTTTCATGCATGAGGTCATAGGCTTTTCAACCCCTATCATCATGTCCTACCGACTTACAAAATGTGCAATACAAATTTTTAGGTGTCTGGACATATTTTTGCAGATAGTAACATTCACTAGGGTGATGTGGATTTCTACATACCTCGCACCAAGGCAGGGTAACTTGATTTAAAGGACTCATGTCTCCAGATGCCAAATACTCATGAAACAGGGGACAATCCTCCTTGTCATGGCCTTCTAATTTTCATCTAATACACCAGATATCTACTCTTTTATATTTTCCCTTGTCTTTCTTCATATCTTCGACCTGCAGTGATAAGCTAGTTAGCTGACTCAAGATTTGACTCATACCTGAGCTGGATAATCCCATAGGAGTTGATTCTAGTTTCATGGTGATCTCCAGTTCCTGATCCTGCTAAGAAATCTTTTGTTGCATTAGAGGGACCTTGATGTGTGGTAGGAGGGCAACAATGAACCATTCATTGTTTTGCTCGTCAAGGATCTGAAAACTAAAATAACTTGTTAGGGTTTTAAACCTCTGATCAAACTCCCACGCAGGTTCAGTTGTTCTTTGCTTGATTTCTTTTAGTTCTATAATGCACTATGACTCTGACTTGGGTTTCTTGAATTCTGCAATCAGTGCAATTTTGATTTGGTTTAGCGGTTTGGGTTGGGAAACTCCTTGGAAAAACTTCATGTACCATCTCAGTGCATGGTCTCTCAGGTTAGTGTTGAATTGAGCTCGTTTAACAGCTTCGTCATTGATATTATTAATACTCCATACAACTTCACATAGAAACTAATGTTTCTCAGGATCTTGAAATCCATCTCCCTTAAAGGTGGGTAACCTCATCTCGTCTTCCATAGATCTTCCTAGCTTTCTTGACTGAATAGGTACTGAGCTACTTGTACCAGTTTTATGAGTGCTCTAATAAATTAGGTTACTATGGTTACTTAATGTTGTTGAAACAACAGGAGGATTAATAGTACTTACTTCAACGATTTGCACAGTTCTTGAAGTGTCTGGCTCTTCTCGGCGAGGTTCTTCAGTATTTTCTTCTCTTGGTCCAACTGATCCTGACTGTTCTTCACTCAATATCTCTTCCTCTTTCCCACTATAGAATCCTTCTTCTGGTAAAAGAGGTTCATGATATCGGTCAAACAAGTTCACCAAAGTAACTTCTCTGAAGATCCTTCCACTGCGTGTGTGTCCAATCTCTATGTCATTGTCGCTATCTGAATTCTTGAACATTATCTCTTCAATTTGACCCACTATTGTATCTTCAAGATGTTTTTATCATGCAATAGCATCTTGATCTTCAACTTTGGAAAATGTAAAAAATTTCCTCTAGGTCCCTTAAAGAAATACCTCTCTGCTTGGCTATATGACTCTACTCTTTCAATATCAAACTCGATGATATACCCTCCAATGGTAATATCAAACCAGTGATCCACTTCCCTTGACATGACATTATCAACTCTCTTAACCTTCTTGATTAGCATCGACGTCCAAACCATAGGTGGGTTAGATTTGATCTCAAACTGGATATATGATTATCTGGCTAACCACTTGTATAGCTCCTTATGAATCCCTCCAAAGAAAATATGATGTATATCAGTAAAGATATACCTTCCCAACAAATCCTCTGTACTAAGATTAGGGTTCTTGTTCTGGGCTTCATCGAAGTCCTTTTCTTGATCTTCTATCCACTTCTGAATCTTTGTCTTCGATGGAAACCACCTTGACATTCCCTCAAGAAGATCTCGGTTCTGGAAACGGAACCATTTGTTGGCATAGGGGAAGACTTAGGGTTCAATACTCAAGAGTGCACCAACAAGCCCTAACTACTGGCCCTTTCGGCAACACCTGTGAAGCAGATGCAGTCTTACCTGAAGTAGCTATAGGGGGTTGTAGGACACATGTGTCTACAACTAGAAGGAATGTAAAGTGGATTCAAAGCAACAACACACAACAACCTAATATTCTTTATCTTCCTTAAACCTATTGCACGAGTTATACTTCATATCTAGAACAATATCAAAATAACAACATATAAAATGACAGAGAACATAACATCAATCACACACAACACAAGATATATGTTGTTCACCCTCTCTCTAGGGCTACGTCCACAGAACTATGCTTTATAGTATATTAGATGAAAGAATACAGTTATATATGTTCTCTTAGCTACCAAATCTTCTCTTCTTCTATATCTTTCTCTCTTTCTCCCCTCTATGTGCACTGATTTGCAGGGTTGATCTTTGCACCTAGCTGAAGATCTTGCAATACATACTTTTCTCACAATACAATATTTTTCTCTCTTTATCAATCCCTTCTTCTAACCTAATCTCATCTATCAACAATAACAAAACTAAAAATCCATACCAGGTCCTTTAGACCTTTATTTATACATCACAATAGCTAACTGACAACCTTAGGTCGAGACCTAAGTGCCAAAACCCTAGGTCAACTTGACCCGTGTTTTCATGGCTTCGCCAACCTGTCTTTCCTTCCTTCTTGTACGGTGCTCCAAAGCATCCAACGGTGGATTTTTCTGGTTGTTGAGTTGTCCATGATCTATCTTTCTTGCTCATATGTCATCCTCAATATTCTCATCCAACGACTTGTTCTCTTTGATCTCACTCTGTATTTTCTACTCTTTTTCTCACTTCGACCAAGTCTCAGTCACTGTGTCTTCCGCGTAGTTCACGTTTCTCCTTTTCTACCTTAATCTTTGTTTACTTCCATACCCAAGGGCTAACAGGCCCCCAACACTCACCTGTGACTCGTCCCGAGGCACTTCAGATCTGTTTTTTTGTTTTACTTCAATTTCAGACTGCTCAGGGCAGCGTGTGCTTTCATCTCTTTCCTTCCTCATTGTGTGAAGATTGTCTTTTATGTGTCTGGTACCCATTTTCAACTGCACTTGGTACCTAGACCCTTTTCCTCATGCTTTTACTGGGAGTTGTGATGTAGCTGGTTGTCATAATATAATTTCAACCATCTCCCATTCACCAACCCTTCCTTCCATTCTCCATTCAAAGTATTCAACTGTGTAGCTCCTCCTTCCGTAATATAGACAACCTGATATGCCCCAATCCAATGCATTCTAAACTTCCCTGGGTGCTTCATGAATTTGTTGTTATAGATCAATACTATATCTCGTTGCTTGAATGCTTTCTTCTTGATATGCCTATCATGGTAGGCCTTTTCTCTTTCTTTCTAAACTTACTGATGGAATCCTGCAATAAATCTGCCTTTTTCAAGTTCAACCAACTACGTGAGCCTTTCTTGAACTACACCAATGTTGTCCATATCTGTAAAGGCTGCAATTCTCAGACTAGGAACCAAATATTCCATGGGTACAACTCCTTCTAGACCATAGACCAGTTTAAAGGGGGTATGCATGGTTAGTTTCTTGTGAGTGGTTCTATAGGCCCATAATACTGCTAGTACTCTCTGTTCACACTACATATCTTCATCAGCGTTGTCTCTAATATCTTATTGAATGCTTCAACTATCCCATTTTCTTGTGGATGATATCACGTGCTCTTCTAATGGTGAACTTCAAATTCCTGGGTCAAGGCTTCAATGGTCTTTTTAATAAAATGTGTCCCTTGATCGCTCATGAGAGTCTTTGGGCATCCAAAACTGGTTATGATATCATCAAATATTAAGCGCGCAACTGTAGTTGCATTACAATCCTTGATTTCTCTTTCTTCGACCCATTTGGTCAAGTACTCTGTCGCAATGATTATGTATCTAACTCTTGTGCGCTTTCCTTGTAGGTTTATAGGTCCCACGAAGTCAATGGCCCATTTATCAAAGACTTGTAAGGTTAGCTCAGATGCTAACGACATTTCATCTCTTCTCAACGTTTTTCCAACTCTTTGGCATACATCACAGGCCTTATAGTATTCCTTAGCATCTTTGTGTAGAGTAGGCCACCAAAGGCCAACCCTAAGAATATTTTGCATTGTTTCTTTCCCTACGTAATTTCCTCCTGCAATGCATTCATGTGATTCTATGAGGATTAATGGTCTCTCTACTTCCATAACACACCTCCTTAATATCTCATCAGGTCCCATCTTGTATAGTTTTCCAACTATAAGTGAAAATTCTGCAGCACGCACTACCAATTGTTTATTTTGAATGACTGTGTAATCACGAGGTGCTATTCTTGTCGATAGGAACTGAAATATCTTTTTAAAGTGATCATCAAATTTCCTAATGGACAAAAACTGTGCATTCAATAGTGTATCCTCCAAACTAGTAGGTTCCTCTCCATGTTCCAACCTTGACAAGTGGTCAGGTCCTTTGTTCATCCTTCCTTGTTTTACCACGATCTCAAAGTCATATTCCTGAAATTAAAAAATCCATATGCATATTCTTCCCCCCAACACTGGCTTGTTGACTAGGTATTTCAACGCAGAGTGATCAGTAAACATTTTAAAATGTCCTCCCAACAAGTAGTGGAGAAAATTCTACAACGCATACACCATGGCTAACCCTTCCCTCTTAATGGTGGTGTAATTAATATTAGTTGTTGATAGATTCCTTCTAGAGAAGGCTAACGGGTGGTCGATGTCTCCTATTCTCGGTTGTGCTAACACTACTCCTAATGCAACAGAAGATGCATCTACATGCACATGAAATTCCTTGCTCCAATCTAGGAAAACCAGAATAGGCGCAGTAACCATTTTCTGTTTCAGTGTGTCGAATTTCTGCTGGTATTCTTCTGTCCAATGAAACTAACAGTATTTATTCAAAATCTTCTCCATGGGTGTTGTAATCTTTGCATATTCTTTAATGAACTTCCTGTAGTATCCAATATGTCCCAATGCAGTGCGCAACTGCTTGAATTAAGTAGGAGGGGGGAAATCGACTATAATGGAAATCTTAGATGGATCTAACAGCAATCCATGCTTGCATATGATATGACCTAACAACACTCTGAAGGGTGAAAAGAATATGCACTTATTCAAGTTTAAGTCAATTTGACATTGCCTACACTTATCCAACATTAGCCTTAAACATTCAATATGATTTTGCAACAAACTAAAAATAGTCCAATCATCAAAATAGGCTTCCAATAATTTATGTAAAAACTCCTTAAACGCTTCGACCACCACCCTGGAAAAGATGGTCGGTGCATTCTTCAATCCGAACGACATCACTATATACTGGTAAGATCCCCATTTTGTTTCAAATGTGGTCTTATGGAGATCCTCTTTGGCAATCCTAATCTAATGGTATCCTCTTTGGCAATCCTCCTATCCTCCTACATTATCTAACACTTTGTCAGTGAATGGTGTAGGGAATGGGTCATGCAAAT
>JZKD02S1938360.1:42166-54561 GCA_000966675.3 Picea glauca
TTTATCATTTAAATAATGATTTCTTCTTTTAGGTCACTTTGACTTCTTTGACCTTGGGGGCTTCAAGCCTTCATGTGGGGGTCCTTCATCTTCGTAAGGCCATAACTATCAAACCGTGAGGAGTTATGTGGAATTCCACATACCACCAGAAATGGCATGACAAACATTATCCATATAGGATAGTTTCACCAACAATTTCCTTGATCTTCATCTCATTATTCCACATACAAGCATGGGTCCTCCAACCATTCTTCTAGGATAACTCAATCTACAAAGTGTCTTCTCGTGAGGGCTTTCACCATAAGGGGACCACTTTGGAGTTCATCCATTTGTCCACCTTATCAATCATGATAAGAAAATAATGAGTCATCTATACATTTTTTCAACAATGCATCATATGCCAATGAAACCACATCGATCCATCTTCATCATGTATCAATGCCAACTCATTGATCCATCTTCATCTATGCATTCTCATCAAGGAAAATACATATTATATTACATCAATCATCAATCAATCAATCCTTTGACATCATTCAATCACTTGACATCAATCAATCAAACCATTGGCATCAATGACAACATGACCCAACATTAACGTGGTTCACCCCAAACTAGGTTGTGTCAACGACTTTCTTCTTATTTTATTAATTTGGAATCTCCTTATAGTTGTACACTATTCTTAAAATAATATATATCAGTTTACATTACCCAAACCTTCCTAATCCGTTCTACTGCAGTGTGAGCGTAACTCCCAAAAACCTCATTCATGTCTCAAAACACCCGAACACTTAGACAATTCTTCACTCTTTGTTTTTCCTCTACCATGACTCACCATTCACTACTCTCTACTGAAAAACAACATTAAAATTTGTAGCTTTACATTAGGGCTAAGATCATTACAAAATGGTTACAAAGAGGACTTAATGTCCCCAAAATCCTAACTACTTTATGCATTTTGCACACTGACTCCTGATAATATGCTCACTGCTTTCCATGCATGTAATATCCCCAATAGAGCTAGGCAGATATTTTATGATTTTTTGTGCAATTATGTTATTTTTCCACATATATTTTGCATTCATTCTACTAAATACATTTTGTCAAACATATTGCAATCCTCCTAGATACACTTGGAATAGAAGAGAATCATGGAATATTTTATTAGGAATGGAGACTGAATACAACAATCCAATGGTTGTTTTGGTAGCTGCAATACATCAATGGAAAACACAAAATAAAATCCAAAAACCTAGTATCATGTCATGGCCTCCTTAACATATGAGATCAAACCCTCGAAGTGCCACAACCTCTCCAAAAACCTTACTACAACCCAAACTAAAACTAAACCCAATATGAAGCTCCAATGAAGATCTTAGATGGATCCTCCTTCTTGTATAGCTAGGGTGGATATTTCACCACCAAAACAAGACCAACAATGGAAGGTTTTTTTCCCAAAATCCCAACACAAATGATGGCTACAAGAGAACTCAATAAGATATCAAATTATAATAATGAGGAGTGAGGGGTTACCCCTCTTTTATACTTTTCCAACCCCTTCTAGATCATTCCTCCATGCCTTTTAGAAATTTATGTTTTGGACTACATCAATCCTTCTATATCTTTCCCCTTTTTCACCAAATCAAATGTAACTTCAAGAATTTTCCCCTCTTTGACTAAATCAAATATAACCCTTATTTTCCCTCCAATTTTCACTTTAATAATAATTAAGTAACTTATTAATATAAAGTTACTTTACTTTCCCTAATATCACTTTAATAATATAATATCTCCTAATTAAGTGACATTAAATTACCCCCTTTTCACTCATATTTCTCCACTAACAAGACATGGGAGTCCCTTCTACTACAAAATCATGGAAATAAAAAATGGGGACATAACAAGTCCTCCCTTCCCAAAAATTACTTGTCCTCAAGTAATGCCATCATGATCTAACACTCCATCAGCTGACCCAAACTGAAACTAAAAATGATTCCAAGATCCCAAACCACCCTGTAAGATGTGATGCACTAGCAAGCAAGGCCACTTGGTGTTGCAATAACTCAAATCAACCTAAAAATGTACTACTCTACTAGGGAACCAATATCATGAGGGAAAAAACTAGCTTTCACCTCTGTGTTAACTATTGCACTTTCTCCTACTGAAATCCTAGGGTCCCAAGCTATCCTTAGAAAGGAACCACCACGCTGATGTTGCACTACTATGATCATATTCGAATGACCATTGTTCCCACTCTATGTCCACAAGCTATAATTCCTAAAAGGTCATGTCTACTATCGATGATCGTGCTCATCCAATGTATCCCCACTCTAAAATCAGACATCATAGAGAAGTCTATGTGGTCATCAATTGATAGGACATCCACTACACCTCATTTCCAAGTGTCAAAGGGAAAATTATTAATGCTCCAACACCTCCTATCTATTGTAATAATCCAAGTATCATCAATAAAATATCCCAACATATCATCCACAAAGTGCCTCTCTGTGAACACAAGAACCCTGTAGATGGTAAAGTCACCAGGATCCAAAAATAGCTTGTATAATGTGGAGTGTATAACATTGTTCTATAAGGTGTTAATACAAGAATACACTTGAATGATGTTAATAAGCCAAGAAATCATAAGATTAATAAACTTTATCAACTCCTCAGAATACCACTCCTCCAAGCAACCACTCATAATCCTCCCAAAATTAAAATACGGAATGTCAAAGTCGATTCTCTCCTCTCTAATAGTGGTTGAGATATCAAACATTATGATCCCAACGTCCCAAACTAATCCTAGAAATATACCACCATGTTGATGTTGCATTACTTTGATCATCATTTTCGGACGAACGTGCCCAGACTGCATCCTCCTCTCCTAGAACCCCAAGATAATCTCCCCAAAGGGACTAAAGACACCATCTTGAATCCTCTCATGTGAAAGTGTCTCATTGATGTATAAGCATGCAATTCCATGGATGTCCTCAAGTCTGTCCTTCCCTATAGAGTAAGTATTTACCTTCCCTCAGCTGACATCCCAAAAATAAAGCAGACCAATCACTATATCGACTATGTCGATCATCATCTAAAGCAATCCATCACTCAGTTGAATTCACGGATCCCACCACCAAATAGGAATTCTACCACTCCTAATACTTTCTAACTGTTGATGCACCATATTGGTAACCACCAGAGTCAAAATGATCCAAGTCCCTCGTATGCCATCATCTAGTGGAATCCTAGTACCACAAATCAACTTTGTTCCTACTGATCTATTTGGCTCCTACCAAAATGCACTAGGAAATATGTTATCTTGATCATCATCAATGTACCCAAGTAATATGTGAAGTCTAAATACCTCCCTGGAAAGTAGACTTCTCACCTATGGTGCCTCATACTCATGTGAGTACCCAACATTCCTTGTTGAAGGTGGATCATACATAGTCATCATAATCATCTCTCTGAGTGGGGGATCAGGGGCTACAAGTGTGCAACCTATGTAGTGGATAATTCCATACATTAATCTATCAGCTAGAATAGCTATGAACTAGCCCAATACAATTTGTATCTCCTCCTATGATCTAAAAGCATAGTCCAAAAAAATAAATATGACATGGATATAATCATGCCGGTATCACCCAACTAAATCATGTGATTCTTCCATGTCCTATCAAATATATGGTTGGCATCAAAAAATGGAACTAGATTCCATTTTCACTTCCTATAAGATTGGAAAGTGTCAGATGCATTGGTCAATACCAATGGTATGAACAAGGACTCAAGGTAACATATGAGAGTGATTCTATGGATATCCCTCTCTATATCCGTTGTTTGATGATATCCCACTTGAAGATCAATATCCAAAGGATATACCTCTCCATGCAACTCATTCATCCACTCATCGATCCTCAGTAAACCAGACTCAATGATATGTCTGAAGTATCTATCTAGAGGTCACCTTGGGGGAAATATCCTAAAAACCCACTAAATACCACCTCATACAATTGTATATTGTTGTATACTATTGCACACCATTGGATCCTCATGTACCACCTGGTGTCCTTTATGTGCCACTGTAACAATCACTCTACAAATATCAACTGAACCTAGATCCCATAGTGATGTATCCACATATGTCCTATATGCAATTCCCCAATCAACTGGTGCATATACTTCCCTATTGGATGGCCCATAAGGAATTTTCTCAACTACCTCCTATTTAGCTAAGCCTTGAACTAAAAGGATTGGCTTATGATCCCTACAATGAAAAACATGTGCATGGTCAAACTCCTTTGTGTCAAACCTCTCTCCAACACCTACAACTTTGAATTATCCCCGTGTGGGATCATTACAAGAGGCTCCTCCCTCAGACCATGAGTTCCACTCATGCACTCATGTGCTATTGCTGCCAAAGATGATGGATTCTATGCTATTTTCATCAAAGAAGAGCATGCCAAACTAAGATGGTATCAAATCTCCGTAATCTCCCTTTCCTTGTATTCAATGAACTTAAGAGCAAAGACTCTGTCCATGAACAACTACAAGTAATCAGATTTCATATGTTCTAGTGATTCTATAATGATGCATAATTGAGCACTAGTGATCCCATCTAAAACTCCTTTTTGTCTCTCCTCCATCCGAGCTTTCCAAATAATATCTTCAATATACTTATGAGTACTATTTACCCTTGTCAACACCTCCAAAATATGTTCATCCTTTACCAATAATTGGTACTCTAAAACCTCTCTAGGTACAATCACGTCCTCATCATCATCGACATCATAACTAAGATATGGCATTGAATCTCCATCAATCGGGAGTTCTATCACACTTGGACTACCCTCATCATACATAGTGAGATATGTTGGACCCTCAACATTGGTTGATTGGAAAAAGTCATCATACGATCCTAAATATTATTTTTGTGTCGATTCATCACAGGTATATCCATCCAATACACTAATTCCATCATCCTCATCGAATATTTTTGATGATGTCTCATAGGCTATTGTTTGGTCTTCCTCTATGCACACATTCTCCTCATTGCTAGATGCACGCTCCTCCACCTGTTCTTCAAGCTCTTTTGACTTTTTCTGTATTCATTTCAAAGAGTTCTTGGTATGATTTCTAAACTCCTTCACACTCTTGATGTCTATATAATCCTCTAATGATAGAAAAACTTGGATCTCCTCACTGAACTTATCATACTCGTTGCAGTAGGTTGTGTGCTCTGCATATAACAACCACAATATTAGGTACATTAAAAATGATGTTAGTTCCTTCCTATATTTTTCTATGGATTCCTTATTGGTTTTTATATTTTCTTATCCACAAAATCTATCAATATCACAAGCTCTAATACCCTTCCCATTGTTTCCCTCCATTGTAAATAACACGATTTGTTTCGGAGATTAAAAAAAAAAAAAAACTCTAAAAAATTGTCAAAATTAAAATGATGATAAATATACTTATTGACTCCATTTTGGCCGATTTGTTTTTTTTTAATTGGTTATTTTTCTTAGAGGAATTCAAATATCCAGTTTGTTTTTCCAAATTCATCTCATAAGGTTTCATATATGAACCTGAAGTACCTCACCCTTTTTTTCGCTAAAAAAAAAAATTATGCAAAAGAACACCAAAAAAATTTCCCTTCTTTGGCCAAGGAAAGTGCTCTGATGCAATGACATGCTAGCAACATCACCATCTCTGATACCACTATAATATTCCCAATAGATATAGGTAGGGATTTTATGAATTTCTATGCAATTATGTTATTTTTCCACATATATTTTGCATTCATTCTACTAAATAAATTTCATCAAAACATATTGCAAGCATCCNACAATACATATTATATTACATCAATCATCAATCAATCAATCCTTTGACATCAATCAATCACTTGACATCAATCAATCAAACCATTGGCATCAATGACAACATGATCCAACATTAACGTGGTTCACCCCAAACTAGGTTGTGTCAACGAATTTCTTCTTATTTTATTAATTTGGAATCTCCTTATAGTTGTACACTATTCTTACAATAATATATATCAGTTTACATTACCCAAACCTTCCTAATCCGTTCTACTGCAGTGTGAGCCTAACTCCCAAAAACCTCATTCATGTCTCAAAACACCCTAACACTTAGACAATTCTTCACTCTTTGTTTTTCCTCTACCATGACTCACCATTCACTACTCTCTGCTGAAAAACAACATTAAAATTTATAGCTTTACATTAGGGCTAAGATCATTACAAAATGGTTACAAAGAGGACTTAATGTCCTCAAAATCCTAACTACTTTATGCCTTTTGCACACTGACTCCTGATAATCTGCTCACTGCTTTCCATGCATGTAATATCCCCAATAGAGCTAGGCAGATATTTTATGATTTTTTGTGCAATTATGTTATTTTTCCACATATATTTTGCATTCATTCTACTAAATANTCATGAGGGAAAAAACTAGCTTTCACCTCTGTGTTAACTATTGCACTTTCTCCTACTGAAATCCTAGGGTCCCAAGCTATCCTTAGAAAGGAACCACCACGCTGATGTTGCACTACTATGATCATATTCGAATGACCATTGTTCCCACTCTATGTCCACAAGCTATAATTCCTAAAAGGTCATGTCTACTATCGATGATCGTGCTCATCCAATGTATCCCCACTCTAAAATCAGACATCATAGAGAAGTCTATGTGGTCATCAATTGATAGGACATCCACTACACCTCATTTCCAAGTGTCAAAGGGAAAATTATTAATGCTCCAACACCTCCTATCTATTGTAATAATCCAAGTATCATCAATAAAATATCCCAACATATCATCCACAAAGTGCCTCTCTGTGAACACAAGAACCCTGTAGATGGTAAAGTCACCAGGATCCAAAAATAGCTTGTATAATGTGGAGTGTATAACATTGTTCTATAAGGTGTTAATACAAGAATACACTTGAATGATGTTAATAAGCCAAGAAATCATAAGATTAATAAACTTTATCAACTCCTCAGAATACCACTCCTCCAAGCAACCACTCATAATCCTCCCAAAATTAAAATACGGAATGTCAAAGTCGATTCTCTCCTCTCTAATAGTGGTTGAGATATCAAACATTATGATCCCAACGTCCCAAACTAATCCTAGAAATATACCACCATGTTGATGTTGCATTACTTTGATCATCATTTTCGGACGAACGTGCCCAGACTGCATCCTCCTCTCCTAGAACCCCAAGATAATCTCCCCAAAGGGACTAAAGACACCATCTTGAATCCTCTCATGTGAAAGTGTCTCATTGATGTATAAGCATGCAATTCCATGGATGTCCTCAAGTCTGTCCTTCCCTATAGAGTAAGTATTTACCTTCCCTCAGCTGACATCCCAAAAATAAAGCAGACCAATCACTATATCGACTATGTCGATCATCATCTAAAGCAATCCATCACTCAGTTGAATTCACGGATCCCACCACCAAATAGGAATTCTACCACTCCTAATACTTTCTAACTGTTGATGCACCATATTGGTAACCACCAGAGTCAAAATGATCCAAGTCCCTCGTATGCCATCATCTAGTGGAATCCTAGTACCACAAATCAACTTTGTTCCTACTGATCTATTTGGCTCCTACCAAAATGCACTAGGAAATATGTTATCTTGATCATCATCAATGTACCCAAGTAATATGTGAAGTCTAAATACCTCCCTGGAAAGTAGACTTCTCACCTATGGTGCCTCATACTCATGTGAGTACCCAACATTCCTTGTTGAAGGTGGATCATACATAGTCATCATAATCATCTCTCTGAGTGGGGGATCAGGGGCTACAAGTGTGCAACCTATGTAGTGGATAATTCCATACATTAATCTATCAGCTAGAATAGCTATGAACTAGCCCAATACAATTTGTATCTCCTCCTATGATCTAAAAGCATAGTCCAAAAAAATAAATATGACATGGATATAATCATGCCGGTATCACCCAACTAAATCATGTGATTCTTCCATGTCCTATCAAATATATGGTTGGCATCAAAAAATGGAACTAGATTCCATTTTCACTTCCTATAAGATTGGAAAGTGTCAGATGCATTGGTCAATACCAATGGTATGAACAAGGACTCAAGGTAACATATGAGAGTGATTCTATGGATATCCCTCTCTATATCCGTTGTTTGATGATATCCCACTTGAAGATCAATATCCAAAGGATATACCTCTCCATGCAACTCATTCATCCACTCATCGATCCTCAGTAAACCAGACTCAATGATATGTCTGAAGTATCTATCTAGAGGTCACCTTGGGGGAAATATCCTAAAAACCCACTAAATACCACCTCATACAATTGTATATTGTTGTATACTATTGCACACCATTGGATCCTCATGTACCACCTGGTGTCCTTTATGTGCCACTGTAACAATCACTCTACAAATATCAACTGAACCTAGATCCCATAGTGATGTATCCACATATGTCCTATATGCAATTCCCCAATCAACTGGTGCATATACTTCCCTATTGGATGGCCCATAAGGAATTTTCTCAACTACCTCCTATTTAGCTAAGCCTTGAACTAAAAGGATTGGCTTATGATCCCTACAATGAAAAACATGTGCATGGTCAAACTCCTTTGTGTCAAACCTCTCTCCAACACCTACAACTTTGAATTATCCCCGTGTGGGATCATTACAAGAGGCTCCTCCCTCAGACCATGAGTTCCACTCATGCACTCATGTGCTATTGCTGCCAAAGATGATGGATTCTATGCTATTTTCATCAAAGAAGAGCATGCCAAACTAAGATGGTATCAAATCTCCGTAATCTCCCTTTCCTTGTATTCAATGAACTTAAGAGCAAAGACTCTGTCCATGAACAACTACAAGTAATCAGATTTCATATGTTCTAGTGATTCTATAATGATGCATAATTGAGCACTAGTGATCCCATCTAAAACTCCTTTTT
This sequence comes from Picea glauca, assembly GCA_000966675.3. Lineage (NCBI taxonomy): Eukaryota > Viridiplantae > Streptophyta > Pinopsida > Pinales > Pinaceae > Picea > Picea glauca. The sequence continues at coordinate 51,152 of JZKD02S1938360.1, forward strand.
GTCTCTCCTCCATCCGAGCTTTCCAAATAATATCTTCAATATACTTATGAGTACTATTTACCCTTGTCAACACCTCCAAAATATGTTCATCCTTTACCAATAATTGGTACTCTAAAACCTCTCTAGGTACAATCACGTCCTCATCATCATCGACATCATAACTAAGATATGGCATTGAATCTCCATCAATCGGGAGTTCTATCACACTTGGACTACCCTCATCATACATAGTGAGATATGTTGGACCCTCAACATTGGTTGATTGGAAAAAGTCATCATACGATCCTAAATATTATTTTTGTGTCGATTCATCACAGGTATATCCATCCAATACACTAATTCCATCATCCTCATCGAATATTTTTGATGATGTCTCATAGGCTATTGTTTGGTCTTCCTCTATGCACACATTCTCCTCATTGCTAGATGCACGCTCCTCCACCTGTTCTTCAAGCTCTTTTGACTTTTTCTGTATTCATTTCAAAGAGTTCTTGGTATGATTTCTAAACTCCTTCACACTCTTGATGTCTATATAATCCTCTAATGATAGAAAAACTTGGATCTCCTCACTGAACTTATCATACTCGTTGCAGTAGGTTGTGTGCTCTGCATATAACAACCACAATATTAGGTACATTAAAAATGATGTTAGTTCCTTCCTATATTTTTCTATGGATTCCTTATTGGTTTTTATATTTTCTTATCCACAAAATCTATCAATATCACAAGCTCTAATACCCTTCCCATTGTTTCCCTCCATTGTAAATAACACGATTTGTTTCGGAGATTAAAAAAAAAAAAAAACTCTAAAAAATTGTCAAAATTAAAATGATGATAAATATACTTATTGACTCCATTTTGGCCGATTTGTTTTTTTTTAATTGGTTATTTTTCTTAGAGGAATTCAAATATCCAGTTTGTTTTTCCAAATTCATCTCATAAGGTTTCATATATGAACCTGAAGTACCTCACCCTTTTTTTCGCTAAAAAAAAAAATTATGCAAAAGAACACCAAAAAAATTTCCCTTCTTTGGCCAAGGAAAGTGCTCTGATGCAATGACATGCTAGCAACATCACCATCTCTGATACCACTATAATATTCCCAATAGATATAGGTAGGGATTTTATGAATTTCTATGCAATTATGTTATTTTTCCACATATATTTTGCATTCATTCTACTAAATAAATTTCATCAAAACATATTGCAAGCATCCTAGATACACTTGGAATAGAAGAGAATCATGGAATATTTTATTATGAATGGAGACTGGATACAAAAATCCAATGGTTGATATGGAAACTGCAATACATGAATGGAAAACACACAATACAAGACAAAAACCTGGTATCATGCCATGACCTCCTCAACAGATGAGATTAAACCCTCCAAGTGCCACAACCTCTCCAAAAAACTCACTACAAACCAAACTAAAAACAAACCCAAGGTGAAGCTCCAATGAAGATCCTGGATGGATCCTTCTTCTTTTCTAGATAGGGTGGATATTGCACCACCGAAACAAGACCAACAATGGAAGGGTTTTGCCCAAAATCCCAATGAAAACACTAGCTACAAGATCACTCACTAAGATATCAAATCATAATAATGAGGAGTGATGGGTTACCCTTATTTTATACTTTTCCAACCCCTTCTATATTACAACTCCATGCCTTATAGAACTTCCCCTTTTAGACTACATCTATCCTTATATATATTTCCCCTTTTTGACCAAATCAAATGTAACTTCTAGAATTTTCCCCTTTTTGACTAAATCAAATATAACCCTTATTTTACCTCCAATTTTCACTTTAGCATTAATTGTCACTTTAATAATAATTAAGTAACTTATTAATCTAAATTTACTTTACTTTCCCTAATGTCACTTTAATAATATAATATATCCTAACTAAGTGACAATAAATTACCCCCTTTTCACTCATATTTCTCCACTGACAAGCCACAAGAGTCCCTTCTACTACAAAACTAGGGAACTCAAAAATGGGGACATGACAATGCACATTGTTGCTTTGCCAAGATGTTGTGTGCTCCGCTTCTATGTGATTCACAAAACTTATCAAACTAGCTTACTCCAACAATCATATAAACTAATATTCATCATTCTTTTTACATTCTCCTTGAAATAAGTGTCAATATAGGAAGGACATGAAAATTCTAAAATAGTAATTTTCTAGCCTAGTCACAATTGAGAACATTTTTAAGGATCAACTAAAAGTATAGAAACCTTTGTCAATTTTAATAATTCTCAAAATACTAATTATAAAATGTTTGGTGATATTCTTGTAAAAGTATTCCAATTTCTAAGTATTTGTATAATTTTTAGAAAATATTGATAATTTACRGAGTAAAACAATTTTATCTCACATTAGAATTTGGGTGAATAATTTTTTAAAATAGAAATTAACAAATTATTATTAAAAGAAAACTAGACAAATCATGAAGTTTAGCCTCTAAAGTTTTCCCTTAATCCAACGCCATAAACCTTGGATATAAATTGTTACCATGTAAGCCAAAGATTGAAAACAAAGATTGGAAGTCATTATTATAAATGAATTATTTTTCATATTTAATCATTTAAATTTAATTAAACACATTTAATTTATTATATTTTTAAATAATAAAAACATTAAATTTAACTATTATAAGTTTGATGAACAATTATTATAACTTTATCATTAAAATAGATGAAAATTTGACATTTCATAGGAGTAATTATTCAAATTGATTTTTTCATTCATTAACCAAATCCAATATTTGCATATATTTTAATACAAACTCAATGAAATACAAATTTACTTAGCATATTTTTTTAATAGAAGATTCAACTAATACTTACATACTTTTACATACTTTTTTAATAGAAGACTCATACGGTTAGTAATAGAGTAAAAAATTGTGAAATCATTTCATTGAAAGTGTATAGATCAAAATTTAATATTATTCTTTATATTTGATATTTGAAATTCCATTCAATAAATTTCATATATTATAATAATTGTGTTGGAAAAACAATCATTGATGGTTCATCACACATCCCCTGGGTTCAGTCGGTCGAGAGGATGACCTACATCTGGATACATTCCGTCAGGTGAATGACCAACACACTTCACCAATCAGTCTAGTAATTTCATGCATATCATTCAGACAATCGACCAATAGTCGAAGCTAGTCAGGTGGTGGGCGGGTAGATCCCTCAGACCCTCTTCATTCAGGGGATAGCTCCCGAACCCATAGAAAAAGGGCGCTAGGCATACCTACATATGAATCAGGAAGATAACTCCACAACCAACACCCTCCCCCAGGTTCATCTGCTACAAAGGCTTCAAATCCCCCCAATTCTCTCCTTGTGCATCTCTCGCACGTAATTTCTTGGGAAGGTTCTTGACCTGCCC
>JZKD02S1938360.1:54571-69211 GCA_000966675.3 Picea glauca
ATAAAGAGAAGTGACAAAATCAAGAAATGATAAAGTAAGGTAACAAAATCAAGAAGGAATATTTATGGAAAGTGGTTAACCCTAAAAATAAGGAAAATAGGTTAAGTGACCTAGAGGATAAAAGTATAAATAAGATAGAAATGGTCTCTTGTACATCATCCTTTTTGTGGATCAAAGAAGAGCTTCTTGTGAGAATATCTTTTGGAGTATTGATGGAGAGCTTCTTGAGCATTTTTGGTGTGGAACACTTGAGAATATTGAATATCTATAGGTTATTGAGGTAACCAATGATATCTAAACTGAAATTATGAGGAAAGTGAAGAAAAGAAGGCCGAAATGAAAGGAAGGATATATTCTTTTGATGGTGCTTTCTAAAGTATGTTATTTACAGGTCATCTCACCATTTTCTCTATAACTTTTTTTCTATAATGATTCAGATCCTAAAATTTCTATGAAAGTGATAAAACATATCCAAGTATCTATGGTTAAAAATTCATCTTGTGGGGCGTTGTATTTTGGGAATTACACTCCGTGGAAAATAGGGTTTGTGGACAGTCCTGAAAATAGTCAAAATCAGATGTTTCGGATAAAAACGTCATAACTTATTCATAACAGATCCAAATTCAGTGAGACAAAATGTGTTGGTTAGGTTACATTCTTTAGTATTCTTTGTAATAGTTTCATATCATTTCATCAAATATTTTGTGCGGGGCACGCTCTACAAGGTCGCTCTCTAGAATTAGCCAGAATTCAGCAAGGTATGCCCTTTTTGCTATAACCTCTTTTTTGAGAGGTTACAAGTAGTGCCACTTGGAGGAATTTCATAAAACACACTGAAGAACATTGTGTATCAGTTTCAGATCTTTATTCATTACAGGTACAAAGTTATGATTATTTCAAGTTAGGGTTGTTGACTAATCCAAAACTAGTCATGGTTGAGACAAGTAGTTGATGAGTTGGCACATACATGAGGTGTATAGTTGAAGATGTTGGTACACATTGATGAGTCATTGTTTATGAGTAGTTGAAACATGATTGGTATATACTTGGTACATGATTGGATGCACTTTTTTATGGTACAAGTTGATTAGAGGTTGTTTGGCACAGGTTGGTGCATGGTTGATGCTCTTGTTTATGGTACAGATTGATATTTGTTGAGGATTGTTGCCTCATATAAGTTGGTGCTGAGAATTTAATTTGAGTCTTGCATATAGATCTGGTGCTCTTGTAGAGTTGTACTCTATTCAGTTGTTGCTAAAAAACCCCCGGATTGAAGTCCATAATAAAAAGAAAAATTGTACATACATCTTGTGTTCCTTGTGGNTGCTTATGATGAATATGTTGTTTACTCTTACTATGCAATGATGGTAAATTTTTAGTATTCTGAATATGTCATTGATATATGTTTTCACGATACTACATGCTTAACTTAATGGTGAATGAATCAATGTTAAGTGAAGTAATATCGTGCACAGGGTATAATCAAAGGTTAAGTAAAAAAAACTGTGCACATGGTAGAAGAATGGATAATTAATAATATGGTCATATTGAATACCTCACTTCCCCTCATCACTATAGAAACTTGGTTCCTATAGCCCTTCTAGATGTCTCAGGTGAGGCTTCACTTTCTTGTAGGTGATGCTGAAGGGACTGGTGTCTAATGGTTTTGTTGGTTTACTAATGATTAACCCTAGGTTTTCCCATTGTGTGCCAACAAATGGTTCCATTGTCGGGACTGGGATCTATGAATGAGGGGGATGTAAAGGCCCACTAAGGATGAGATCAGAAAATGGTGGAATACCAAGAAGATCGAGTTTGCAGTAGACCATAATCAAAATCCTCATATCAACACAAAAGAATGGTTACAAAGGTATGTTTTTATAGATTTACATGAATTTTTTTTCGCTAACTTTTTGAATGTATTAGCAGAGTTGATACAAAGATTTATTGAACAGAACAAAAGATATAGAATTACGGATCTGAGAAATTGGACTCCTAAATTATTTTCATTGGTTAATGAAATAAGAAATAAGACATCATGCACAATTGACTACTAGGTGGACAGTGTTTTTGGAGGTTACGTTATTAAATTTGCTATATATTACACTCATTTGTACAGTGCTTCGGAGAGGGAATTCTTCAATGGAATGCCCAAAATATACCTGAAGTCAATATCTACGTGGATTACAATGATGTTGTGCGATAAAAATAATATGACAATGGAATCTGATTGTTGAGTGCCTCCATGCACATAGAGGAACTGGGGGATGAGAAGGTAATGATCTAAGCATAGAGAGGGATGAAAAGAAGGAATGAGGAACATACAAGATGAGGATGTCGAGTGAAGAAGAGTGCATGACAAATGAAAATATTGGAACATTTCATAATGGTAAGAGATTTAGACCGAATAAGAAGAGGAATGTGGCTGAGAGAGAAGGGAAACACAGAGAGATCAAGGAAAGAGAAACTATTGCAATATTCCATATTGAAGGGAGTCTGCACATAGAAGAAAATATCCATCAGCTCAATCCAATAGAAGAATATCCCGATCAGATCAAAATCTATGTCGAACCCATGACCTCGTGTGTGTCTCCAAGCACTGCGGTAAGATCAAAAGTTTTGTCAATTATAGTTAGTGGAGGAAGTAGTGCAAGTAATCAGAGTAGTGGAAGTAGTACATCGAGTCAAAATTAGTTAGTGGTATTAGGAAATAATACCACGCAAAATATGATGGTGGGGGTAGATCCCACCTTAAGGAATATTCTCTTCCAAGGGGACTGGTCAGAAGACCCTAACCAACATCTATTAATTTTCAACACAATATGGACTTTCAAGAACGTCCAGGATGATGATGTGAAGATTGCGCAATTGGCAACAAATTTCATATATCACACACTATTATGGTATACGAAATATCAGAATACTACACCTACGGGCCAAAAGATGACATTGGTAGAGGTAAGACAAGCCTTGCTGAAAGAATTGCAAAAGCCTAAGTCACAGTCTTAGTGCATTATAGAGATAAAGGAGATAAAAAAGATAGTAAATGAATCAGTATGGGACTTTGACCAAAGGTTTAAGATATTGAAATACCAACTAAAATTCCAGATTCCAGATGAAAAACACAGAGAATGGTTTATTGCAGGTTTATTGTCATATATACACTTCCCTTTGATGTAGCAGAAGATTGTGATGTAGTCAGAAGATATGGAAATTGCAATGAAATTGGAAGCATCCCCTGTAGGAGAGAATAACATGGGGATGGATAAATTCAAGTGATAGTTGGATGCACTGACTATTCAACTACAAGAAATTATGAAAGGAAAAGAAATGCATGAGGGAGTTTGATGTATCACCTGTAAAATGGAGGGCCATCATAAAGATGAGTGTCCAACATTCCAACAATACTTGAATACATGAGCTCCAAATCTATTAGGATTATGGTGTGAAATCAACAAGATGGTGGGTCACTGCCCTCATAACTGTCCATTGATGCAGAAATACCACAACATTGTGAGGAGTTTATTTTTCAATTATTGTAAGTCCATAGGAAACGATGAGAAGGATTGTCATAGATTGGAATTGATGAGAGAATGAATTGTAGATGCTTATAGAATCCCAAGAAGAAAATGCAACAACATAAGGAGGAGTTCTAAAGTATAATACTCTTAGAATAGGTTTTAATCAAGGTGGAAGAGGGGGATTCAAAGGTTGGGGATGAGGAGGATTTGGTAGAGGAGGAAGAGTACCAATAACTTGTTATAATTGCAATCAACTGAGACATTTGGTGAGAGACTTCCCTAATCCTTGCACGACATGCATGTATTACAGAGCATTGGACCATGTAGCAGAGGATTGTCCTCAACTAAGAGAAAAATGGTAGGAAAGAGGGAACCAAAATCATCACCAGTACCCAAACTAGAACCAGAACTAGAACCAACACATACAGGTGATAGCAGTGGAGGTGTGTGATGAGAAACCAATGATAGAAACAATTATGTGCAGAGGAACTAGAACTGGAGCAGATGTGACAAATCAAGGGAATATATTTCACCAATGGGTAATTGAAGCCACAGATCCATTACCATTGTTGGATTTGAGAAAAAATAAATAGACCTATCAACAACAAGAAAGGAATTGATGGGAGCAGATTGGATAACATCCACTTCAACTGCACCACCCTTGTATGATAGATCACAGATGTTTGATATTCCTCTATTCTATGACGATGATAAGGTAAGTACTTTGAAGATATTTTTAAGAAGTTTCTTAGATTTAATGAAGGATGAATCTGTGGTGAGTAGTCTGTGTGGAATGATTGAACATTATACCCAATAAAAAGAGAAACTTGTCAAACAAAAAATAGTTAACCAGTTGCACAATAAGAAGTGAACAAATAGGGAGTTCAAGCTTAGTGTGGAGATAAGATCTTACAGAATGGACAATATAATTATGGATCCGAGGTTCGATGTAAATGTTATACCAAGACATACATACGAGATGATGGGATAATTGAAGTTGATCTGGTCTCCTATACAATTGATACTAGTGAACCAACATAATATCATTCTAGTTGGAAGGTTAATAGGAGTAAATGTCAATATTGATGGAGTGCATAGTGTAGAAGACTTCAAAGTGATAAACATCGTAGATGGAAATAATCCTTATCCAACACTCTTGATACTTGATTGGGAATTTTATAATCAGATGATCATTGACCTAAATAAAATACATATGGTATTCAAAGTAGAATACCTAAATATTACCGCGCCATTAGACCCTAATTAAGGAAGGAGGTATGTAGAATGAACCAAGAGAAAAGAACTTGATAATCTACATAATATGATTGCACAGATGGATGATTACGTAAATCCTATAGATGAAGGTGTACTTAGTTGGAGGAGTATCAACTCATGTGTGTCAGACTCAGAAGAGGATTTGGAGAATTGAGAGCAAAGACTAGATGAAGTGTTTACTAAGAAGTGTGCTCAAATTACCTATGCATTGAGATGTATTGGAACAGAAATAGTCGAACCTCCAAGGTATAATGCACTAACACATATAGAATATTTTATTATTGAGTTTGAAATGAAAATTCTAGATCAACAAAGATTATTATCCTTATATGTCACACTGAAAGTGACTTCAACAAGATGGTGGGATGCACACATATATGGCATGAGAAATTGGTCATAGTGCAAGAGGTTATTATAAGTCAGGTTCCGAACAAAGAAGGAAAGTATCAGGCCAAAGTATAGTAGATTAATTTTTCTATAATATCATGCTATGAAGTGTACTACAAATTATAGAATGATACCAAAACAAGAATGAACTCACTTATTTGTGCATACTCTAGACACAATTCCCAAGAATTGGTACATCTAACTAGAAGTGCACAAAGGGATAGAATATTTGGAAGAATTGATCAAGAACTTCAAGTCAACATTCAATTTTGAAAATAATAATCCATTGATTGACTCATCCTTGTAGGTAATCAAGAACAATATTTGTGCATCAGAGGAATTCTTAGGATTGAAATCTTTGTATAGTGTTCCTAGAGTCATTGTGATAGTTAAATAGGTCTTGCACTGTTATAATGTCTCAGAAGAATCCAAAGATGAGTAATATCCAAGGAAATTATATATCTTCGATATTGAAAGCGAGCACACAGTTAAAGGACCAGATATTAAGTTAGNAGAAATTATGAAAGGAAAAGAAATGCATGAGGGAGTTTGATGTATCACCTGTAAAATGGAGGGCCATCATAAAGATGAGTGTCCAACATTCCAACAATACTTGAATACATGAGCTCCAAATCTATTAGGATTATGGTGTGAAATCAACAAGATGGTGGGTCACTGCCCTCATAACTGTCCATTGATGCAGAAATACCACAACATTGTGAGGAGTTTATTTTTCAATTATTGTAAGTCCATAGGAAACGATGAGAAGGATTGTCATAGATTGGAATTGATGAGAGAATGAATTGTAGATGCTTATAGAATCCCAAGAAGAAAATGCAACAACATAAGGAGGAGTTCTAAAGTATAATACTCTTAGAATAGGTTTTAATCAAGGTGGAAGAGGGGGATTCAAAGGTTGGGGATGAGGAGGATTTGGTAGAGGAGGAAGAGTACCAATAACTTGTTATAATTGCAATCAACTGAGACATTTGGTGAGAGACTTCCCTAATCCTTGCACGACATGCATGTATTACAGAGCATTGGACCATGTAGCAGAGGATTGTCCTCAACTAAGAGAAAAATGGTAGGAAAGAGGGAACCAAAATCATCACCAGTACCCAAACTAGAACCAGAACTAGAACCAACACATACAGGTGATAGCAGTGGAGGTGTGTGATGAGAAACCAATGATAGAAACAATTATGTGCAGAGGAACTAGAACTGGAGCAGATGTGACAAATCAAGGGAATATATTTCACCAATGGGTAATTGAAGCCACAGATCCATTACCATTGTTGGATTTGAGAAAAAATAAATAGACCTATCAACAACAAGAAAGGAATTGATGGGAGCAGATTGGATAACATCCACTTCAACTGCACCACCCTTGTATGATAGATCACAGATGTTTGATATTCCTCTATTCTATGACGATGATAAGGTAAGTACTTTGAAGATATTTTTAAGAAGTTTCTTAGATTTAATGAAGGATGAATCTGTGGTGAGTAGTCTGTGTGGAATGATTGAACATTATACCCAATAAAAAGAGAAACTTGTCAAACAAAAAATAGTTAACCAGTTGCACAATAAGAAGTGAACAAATAGGGAGTTCAAGCTTAGTGTGGAGATAAGATCTTACAGAATGGACAATATAATTATGGATCCGAGGTTCGATGTAAATGTTATACCAAGACATACATACGAGATGATGGGATAATTGAAGTTGATCTGGTCTCCTATACAATTGATACTAGTGAACCAACATAATATCATTCTAGTTGGAAGGTTAATAGGAGTAAATGTCAATATTGATGGAGTGCATAGTGTAGAAGACTTCAAAGTGATAAACATCGTAGATGGAAATAATCCTTATCCAACACTCTTGATACTTGATTGGGAATTTTATAATCAGATGATCATTGACCTAAATAAAATACATATGGTATTCAAAGTAGAATACCTAAATATTACCGCGCCATTAGACCTTAATTAAGGAAGGAGGTATGTAGAATGAACCACGAGAAAAGAACTTGATAATCTACATAATATGATTGCACAGATGGATGATTACGTAAATCCTATAGATGAAGGTGTACTTAGTTGGAGGAGTATCAACTCATGTGTGTCAGACTCATAAGAGGATTTGGAGAATTGAGAACAAAGAATAGATGAAGTGTTTACTAAGAAGTGTGCTCAAATTACCTATGCATTGAGATGTATTGGAACAGAAATAGTCGAACCTCCAAGGTATAATGGACTAACACATATAGAATATTTTATTATTGAGTTTGAAATGAAAATTATAGATCAACAAAGATTCTTATCCTTATATGTCACACTGAAAGTGACTTCAACAAGATGGTGGGATGCACACATATATGTCATGAGAAATTGGTCGTAGTGCAAGAGGTTATTATAAGTCAGGTTCCGAACAAAGAAGGAAAGTATCATGCCAAAGTATAGTAGATTAATTTTTCTAGAATATCATGCTACGAAGTGTACTACAAATTATAGAATGATACCAAAACAAGAATGAACTCACTTATTTGTGCATACTCTGGACACAATTCCCAAGAATTGGTACATCTAACTAGAAGTGCACAAAGGGATAGAATATTTGGAAGAATTAACCAAGAACTTCAAGTCAACATTCAATTTTGAAAATAATAATCCATTGATTGACTCATCCTTGTAGGTAATCAAGAGCAATATTTGTGCATCAGAGGAATTCTTAAGATTGAAACCTTTGTATAGTGTGCCTAGAGTCACTGTGATAGTTAAATAGGTCTTGCAATGTTATAATGTCTCAGAAGAATCCAAAGATGAGGAATATCCAAGGAAATTATAGATATTCGATATTGAAGGCAAGCACACAGTTAAAGGACCAGATCTTAAGTTAGAGATATATGAAAATCCCATAAGAACACACAAAGTGAACATTTGTATAGAAGAGAAAAATAATTTTGCACACATAGGAGACTACTGGAGAGAGGAAATACTTGAGAATATTGTTGACTTACTATGCGACTACTAGGATCTATTTCCAACGACATTCTTGGATATGAAAGGAATCGTCAGAGAATTAGGAGAAATAAAGATTCCACTGAAACCATATGCCAAATCTGTGAAGCAGAGACCCTTTAGAATGAAACCGAAATATAAGAAGAAGGTAAAATCAGAGATAAATCAAATGTTAGAGGATGGAATTATAGAACCTTTTGAAGAATAAGAATGGATCAGCCCAATGATGGTTCAATACAAGAAGACATGAGGAATCAAGATATGTGTAGCTCTGAGAAAGTTGAACTATGCATGTTTACATGACCCTTTTCCTATGCCTTTTACCAATGAAGTATTAGAGAATGTAGCGGGTGAATATGCTTACTCTTTTATGGATGGATTCTCAAGATACCACTAGATTAGGATTGTGCAAGAAGACCGATATAAGATGACATTTGTGATAGACTGAGGTTGTTACCAGTGCACAGTTATGTTGTTTGGGTTGCAGAATGCACCAATGATATTTTCCAGAGTATTTGTTGCATCTTTCAAAGAGTTCATTCATAAATTTTTAGAAGTGTACTTAAATGACTGGACAATATTTAGTCTATTGAAAGATCATATTGAAATTTTGTGCTTAATGTTGCATAATTGTAGGAAATACCAAATATCATTGAATCTGAAGAAATGAATGTTTTATGCACCTTTTGGAATTTGTTTTTCCATGCGGTGTGTAAACATGTATTATTAATGGACCTTGCAAAGATAGTAGTGATTGTTGATTTCCCACCACCAACTTTCGTGCGACAGTTGAAGTCCACATTGGGTCATATAGGATATTATATAAACTTCATCAACGGATATGTGTAGATCATAACCCATATGGATAAGTTTCTTAAGAATGAATTAAAATATTGGTGGAATGATGAATGTCATAAGAGTTTGGATAAAATGAAAAATAAGATGGTCACTATGTCGATTCTAGTTTTTCCTGACTAGAGAAAGGAATTCCATGTACATGTGGATGCATCGTCTATAACATTGGGAGTATTTTTGGCACATCTAGGTTAAGTAGAGATAAACTGATCCATGTGGATATCGATGGCTACCCACTTATTCCATTGGCTCAAAGAACATTTTTCATTTTGGAAGTTTTTTCCTAGTTTTTTGGGTCCTAAACTTTTGGGGCCATTTTGAGGACCTAAACAACTTTATTTTGGCATGGTACAATCACATTAAAGACATTAAAAAGAGTGTGATGGAAACATGCATAATCCTTGGATAGTTCTTTCCATTGATCTATTGTGCACCTAAAACGAAGATCATATGAAAAAGTTACGACCCCGAGAAGTTGATTTGACGACTTACCCCATCATGGCCCACATGAATTTTGGCGATTCATATCCTAGGGTTATGTTTTTGGATGTTTATGGTTTTCACATTTATTCTTTATGTTAAAAAGGCCTTTGGAGCCTAATTGTAACAATCTTCTTGCGAATGAGCATAGTCGTCACATCTCTTCTTAGAGACAAGCTGCCACCATTTGAGAAAGTTTGTTTCAGTTTGTATTTTTACAGTTTCAACATATTCTCTTTATTAATAGAATTCAAGTTTTATTTTATCTCTATGTATTTCTTTTATATACATATGTATTTCATTTTTTTCCATTTATAAATCTGGATCTCTGGTATCAGAGCGGTCTTCTCTTTATTTGTTTCTCTATGCATGTCCCAAACAAGGTTAGGGTACAAGGAGTTGGGACTCGAAGTGGTTGAGACCTTGAAATAACTCCCCTGCTGATCACAAAAACCTACCATGGTGGAAGAAAATATAGACGATGGAGTAGGAGATACTTTTAAACAGTAGCAGAAGGAATCCCTCATGTGACAAAGGAACGAGATGATGGATAACTTTTCATAGATCCTTCGATGACTACCAACATGAGACACATCTTCATCAAATAGCCATGCTTCCCCCTTCAATGTACAAGTCAATTTTGATGTCCCCTTATTTGAAGTCCATAGAGATGAATATGTTGTAGATAAATGGTTGAACCTGCTAGAAGGGTATTTTCGGTCCATAATTTTTCTGATAGAGAAAATATTACCTTTGCACTCCTTAAGGATGTCCCCCATGTTAAGGATTGATGGGAAAATTACTATGAGCAAAGGGCCATTGAGGAATATACAATATTTACAATGTCCCCCACTTGGGATTCTTTCAGGGTTTCTATTAAGGAACAATATTACCATGTTGGAAGCTACGATGACCAATATACGAGATGGACCACATTGCGATAGGAAAGGGACCAAACAGTACTAGATTTCACAAATATATTCCATACCTTTCACACCAAGATGGATATCAAGGAATTTGAAGTAAATTTGGTTCTCAATTACGATGAATATATGCATAGATACATCCAAGCATAAATGGATTTTCTAGACATCTAATCATTGGACCCAACATATTGATATGTCATCAAAATTGAGTATAACTTTAAATAGAATAAGAAGGAGTTTGGAACTAAAAATTCCTCACAGCAGAAGCAGGAAAAAGGTGGTCCCAACCCATAGAAAAAAGGATAGAGAAATGATGTACCCCATTAGGACAACTAGTCCAGGTAGCAAACAAAGAAGGGTAATGAGAAGAAAAAGAATGACAATGGGAATTGGTGTGAATTTAATAAAATCCCCTGGAATAACACCTATGAATGTTTCTTGAAGAAATAATTGGTGGATGAGATGAAATACTCAGATTCAGAGGCAAGTTCTGAATCTGAATCAAATCCAAAAAAAGGGAAGTGGATCATTGACGCATAACCGAGTGCCACTATTGTAACCACCAAGGTCCAACTAAGTGTACCAAAGGAACTAGAGGAAGGTGAATTCCTTTTTCACTCATAGATGTGGGTGAAGGTTGTTCCACTGCATTTCATTGTCGATAGCAAAGTCAAAAGAACCTAATATTAGTATAGGTTGTTAGCAGTTGAACCTGCCGAGGACACCACACCCACAACCCTACACCATCAGGTGGCTCCACCAAGGAAGAGACCTTTGTGTCAGCCAACAATATCATTTTCCCTAGGATATCAAGCTCTTCAAGGATGAGGCATTGTGTGATATTTCCCCCTTTGAAGTTTGTGATGTTCTTTTAGGCCAACCATATTTGTGGAAACAACATGTTGTAAATGAGTCTAGACCTCATTGTGTTATCATTACTTTGTGTAGATAATTGTACAAGATACCATAGGTATATCCAACTACCACTATTTCTTTGATCTCTACTAAGAAATTAAATAAGGTCATTTCCTAGACTAGGAAATTTGTATTCTTCATGATTCTCTCTGAAAGTGAATAGAAGGTCGCATCCACATCCATGGCCTTTGCACATGGCCTCTCCANAAGTATTAGAGAATGTAGCGGGTGAATATGCTTACTCTTTTATGGATGGATTCTCAAGATACCACTAGATTAGGATTGTGCAAGAAGACCGATATAAGATGACATTTGTGATAGAATGAGGTTGTTACCAGTGCACAGTTATGTTGTTTGGGTTGCAGAATGCACCAATGATATTTTCCAGAGTATTTGTTGCATATTTCAAAGAGTTCATTCATAAATTTTTAGAAGTGTACTTAAATGACTGGACAATATTTAGTCTATTGAAAGATCATATTGAAATTTTGTGCTTAATGTTGCATATTTGTAGGAAATACCAAATATCATTGAATCTGAAGAAATGAATGTATTATGCACCTTTAGGAATTTTTTTTGCCATGCAGTGTGTAAACATGTATTATTAATGGACCTTGCAAAGATAGTAGTGATTGTTGATTTCCCACCAGCAACTTTCGTGCGACAATTGAAGTCCACATTGGGTCATATAGGATATTATAGAAACTTCATCAAAGGATATGTGTATATCATAACCCATATGGATAAGTTTCTTAAGAATGAATTAAAATATTGGTGGAATGATGAATGACATAAGAGTTTGGATAAAATGAAAAATAAGATGGTCACTGTGTCGATTCTAGTTTTTCCTGACTAGAGAAAGGAATTCCATGTACATGTGGATGCATCGTCTATAACATTGGGAGTATTTTTGGCACATCTATGTTAAGTAGAGATAAACTGATCCATGTGGATATCGATGGCTACCCACTTATTCCATTGGCTCAAAGAACATTTTTCATTTTGGAAGTTTTTTCCTAGTTTTTTGGGTCCTAAACTTTTGGGGCCATTTTGAGGACCTAAACAACTTTATTTTGGCATGGTACAATCACATTAAAGACATTAAAAAGAGTGTGATGGAAACATGCATAATCCTTGGATAGTTCTTTCCATTGATCTATTGTGCACCTAAAACGAAGATCATATGAAAAAGTTACGACCCCGAGAAGTTGATTTGACGACTTACCCCATCATGGCCCACATGAATTTTGGCGATTCATATCCTAGGGTTATGTTTTTGGATGTTTATGGTTTTCACATTTATTCTTTATGTTAAAAAGGCCTTTGGAGCCTAATTGTAACAATCTTCTTGCGAATGAGCATAGTCGTCACATCTCTTCTTAGAGACAAGCTGCCACCATTTGAGAAAGTTTGTTTCAGTTTGTATTTTTACAGTTTCAACATATTCTCTTTATTAATAGAATTCAAGTTTTATTTTATCTCTATGTATTTCTTTTATATACATATGTATTTCATTTTTTTCCATTTATAAATCTGGATCTCTGGTATCAGAGCGGTCTTCTCTTTATTTGTTTCTCTATGCATGTCCCAAACAAGGTTAGGGTACAAGGAGTTGGGACTCGAAGTGGTTGAGACCTTGAAATAACTCCCCTGCTGATCACAAAAACCTACCATGGTGGAAGAAAATATAGACGATGGAGTAGGAGATACTTTTAAACAGTAGCAGAAGGAATCCCTCATGTGACAAAGGAACGAGATGATGGATAACTTTTCATAGATCCTTCGATGACTACCAACATGAGACACATCTTCATCAAATAGCCATGCTTCCCCCTTCAATGTACAAGTCAATTTTGATGTCCCCTTATTTGAAGTCCATAGAGATGAATATGTTGTAGATAAATGGTTGAACCTGCTAGAAGGGTATTTTCGGTCCATAATTTTTCTGATAGAGAAAATATTACCTTTGCACTCCTTAAGGATGTCCCCCATGTTAAGGATTGATGGGAAAATTACTATGAGCAAAGGGCCATTGAGGAATATACAATATTTACAATGTCCCCCACTTGGGATTCTTTCAGGGTTTCTATTAAGGAACAATATTACCATGTTGGAAGCTACGATGACCAATATACGAGATGGACCACATTGCGATAGGAAAGGGACCAAACAGTACTAGATTTCACAAATATATTCCATACCTTTCACACCAAGATGGATATCAAGGAATTTGAAGTAAATTTGGTTCTCAATTACGATGAATATATGCATAGATACATCCAAGCATAAATGGATTTTCTAGACATCTAATCATTGGACCCAACATATTGATATGTCATCAAAATTGAGTATAACTTTAAATAGAATAAGAAGGAGTTTGGAACTAAAAATTCCTCACAGCAGAAGCAGGAAAAAGGTGGTCCCAACCCATAGAAAAAAGGATAGAGAAATGATGTACCCCATTAGGACAACTAGTCCAGGTAGCAAACAAAGAAGGGTAATGAGAAGAAAAAGAATGACAATGGGAATTGGTGTGAATTTAATAAAATCCCCTGGAATAACACCTATGAATGTTTCTTGAAGAAATAATTGGTGGATGAGATGAAATACTCAGATTCAGAGGCAAGTTCTGAATCTGAATCAAATCCAAAAAAAGGGAAGTGGATCATTGACGCATAACCGAGTGCCACTATTGTAACCACCAAGGTCCAACTAAGTGTACCAAAGGAACTAGAGGAAGGTGAATTCCTTTTTCACTCATAGATGTGGGTGAAGGTTGTTCCACTGCATTTCATTGTCGATAGCAAAGTCAAAAGAACCTAATATTAGTATAGGTTGTTAGCAGTTGAACCTGCCGAGGACACCACACCCACAACCCTACACCATCAGGTGGCTCCACCAAGGAAGAGACCTTTGTGTCAGCCAACAATATCATTTTCCCTAGGATATCAAGCTCTTCAAGGATGAGGCATTGTGTGATATTTCCCCCTTTGAAGTTTGTGATGTTCTTTTAGGCCAACCATATTTGTGGAAACAACATGTTGTAAATGAGTCTAGACCTCATTGTGTTATCATTACTTTGTGTAGATAATTGTACAAGATACCATAGGTATATCCAACTACCACTATTTCTTTGATCTCTACTAAGAAATTAAATAAGGTCATTTCCTAGACTAGGAAATTTGTATTCTTCATGATTCTCTCTGAAAGTGAATAGAAGGTCGCATCCACATCCATGGCCTTTGCACATGGCCTCTCCA
>JZKD02S1938371.1:0-21422 GCA_000966675.3 Picea glauca
ATTTTTCCATAATAGTGGACAAATTTCTTGTAATAGCCTATGAGACTGAGAAAACCCCTTAGACTCTTTAAATTTGTGGATCATGACCACTCCTACACAACTTGTATCTTTTTGGGGTCCAATTATATTCCATCTTGACCCATAATGTGTCCCAAATATTCCACTTCACTGGTTCCAAAGGAACATTTGGCCTTTTTGAAGAACAAGTGGTTGTGCTACAAAAAATGAAGGAATTTTTCCACATGCAAAAGGTGGTTATCCCAAGTGAAAATGTAGATGAGGATTTCTTCAAAGAAAACCAAGACAAGTTGTTGAAGGTAAAGTTTCAATGTTTTTTTCATGTGAATTTGGAAGGTGGATAGGGCATTGCAAAGGCCAAAAGGAATGACCAATAATTCATAATGTGATTCATGAGTTCTGAAAGAAGTATTTGGAATATCCACCTCTTTCATCCAGATCGGATGATAACCAAAGCATACGAAAAATTTGGTGAAGACACAGTCACCTTGGAGTGCATCCAATAGATCACCAATGACAGGAATGGGAAACTTATATTTGATGGTCAGTTTATTCAAGACATGGAAATAAGGACATATGCACCAAGTACCTTGTTTCTTTAAGACCATCACAATATGAGAAGAATATGGGCTGGTAATATGGCGAATTATCCTTGCCTCCAGTAATTCCTGTACCATCTTTTGGATTTCAGTTATTTGAGCAAATGGATACCTATAGGGATGTACATTGGGAGGTTGATTTCTCTAAGGGAGAGGGATGCTATGATCGTGCTCACCCCTGGAAGGAACTAAATTCATTGGAACTTCAAAGACCTTTGGGTACTTTTCCAAGATTATTTGTAGGCTAGGAGGGACTATTGGAGAGGCCTAGAATAGGTGACCTATATGGAATGTAATTGAGAAATCACACCATGGTGGCCTTTATTAAACAATTTGTCCATCTTGTGAGAACTGATGATTTCAAGAGAGACCACTTGGAGACCTCAAAGGATATAGGTGTGAGCCTCTTGGGTGAAGCTCATATATAACTCTTGATAATACATTGTGACTGGTCCTAGAGTGATAAACAATTACACACCCAAAACTATATGACAACCCCCCATGGAAATATAGAAAATGTGGGTTTTTAGATGATAATCACTCATTTTCAACCAATGGTTGAAGAAGTGGTTGTGCTAATGCAATACTTGGTCAATCCCACTCTTCTTTTGGGGGGTGATTCATCTTTCAACCATGTCCTTAACATTTCTAGTTATGTACCTTATGAACAAGGGATCATTCCACTCTCTTTGATTATGCTCCTTCCAAGTCCTGGGATGGTTTCCTTTGATTCGAATGACCTTATAGAGCCTCATTTTCAGGATCTGATCCTAACCCCTATTTGTGGTTCATTAGTTAGTAGGATATGCTTTCTATGTAATAAAGGTCGACATTAATCAATAAGGCCTCTTAAATAAAGGAGAATAAGCCAATGTAAGAAGACCTAATAGAATCTTTCACTTCTAGAAATATCTTCCTCTAGAAGTTTACTTTGAAGGTAGAATTAGTATAAATAAGAGTATGTGGTATTGGATACTTTTTCTTGGAGATTATTATAATAGAGCTCTACTTTGTTGTAGGTTTCCCCCTCAAAGAGTAAAGTGAACATTTCTATCATAAATAAAGTTGTTGTTTCTGGTGTTATTCTGGTATTATTCTGATATTATTCTAAGCATATCATTTTTGTTCTTCCATTTCTTGCTAAATATATTTGTTTTTCATATTATATTATATCTGGAATATTGCAAGTGGTATCAGATCTCTTTCCAAGGAAAGACTTGTGGGGTAATTATTTTTTTCCAGGGTAGAGACATATTTCGATGTCTTTAAGCTACAGATATATGTCATTACGTGCATAAACATGTGGTCGAGGAGTCATACATGCAGGAAATACAAGTGGTTTTTAAGCACACATCTATTTTCCACCCTTGTAACCCCTGTTGGTACCCCTTCAAGTAGTAGTGCATCATACAACACCTATATACGGATCGTCCTAGGAATCCTGAAGCCCACCATAGCTAAACCAATCACCCACATGATTTCTATAGTGTCACCGAGAACAACACTCAGGAAAAGAATATCTATTACATGGGTAGTCAGGTAGTACAGATAAGGGTACGATCTAGCCTCCTTAATTGGTGCCCAGAGATATTGGTTCGAGTACTATTGTTGGACCCTGCATGTATATTAGAGATTTGTAGCACATGGAAAATCCTTCTCTATAGAAACATTGAATAACCTAACCCTTGGGGAAGAAATATAAACAAAACAAAAAATATCTATTGGCAGGGACTATGTCTCCTACATTCTAGTTGCAAAATTCCTACACATTTCCTCTTGTTGAGCATTTGGCCATTTCATCACTATAGTATTATTCATATCGGAGTATAACTCTGTAGGAGTAAAAAAAAAGTTTGGGGTTAGGCTGCACCATTATTTAAGAATTGTTCCATTGTATTCCTCTCTTCATTTTGATCATAGTGGTACCCTTCATTTTTAAGTCATTTTCTTAGGCAGAACCAACCCTTTCCCTGATGCCCTTATTTCAGACCTATCCCATTGCATTTCTCTCGTTGTATTGATCAATTTTATACCTATCAATTTTACACCCATATTTCCATTGATAACTCCTTTTTTCCTTAATCCTCCACCATACCTACCACCTTCTCTCAGTCCCAAGAAACCTTGGAGGGCAAGGTGTCCAACCTAGAACAACAAATTTCCTCCACCAACACCACCTTACAAACTTTCCTTGACAAGAAATCCCAATCTCTAGAGAATATCCTCAAGTGTAATAATTTTTATCACAATCCTAAGGACCCTCATTCTTCCCATTATGAGTATACTCACTCGTCCCACTCCCCTTGGAGTTATCCAACCTCTTGGAGTAAAATTCCCAAAGTTTACTTGCATATATTTGATGGGTTCAACCACTCTGTATGGGTATCTCAAATGGAACAATGCTTCTCCCTTCATGACATTACGAATGATGAGACCAAAATACATGTAGGGGTTTTGTAATTGGATCAATAGTAGTGGAAGTGGCATAAGAAATGTTATCCAGAACTACCCAATTGGAACATGTTCACTAAAGAATTTTGTGCCCGTTTTGATAGGGAATCACATTTTTTGGGAAAGCTCACTAAGTTTTGCCAAAGTGGATTAGTCAAAGACTTCATCATGACATTGGAACAGTTGTATATTCGAATTGAGGGCTTATTGTAATGATCCCAAGCCATTGTGCAAGGATCATCACTGTTTTGGTGTCTTTTTAAAACTTTTTCTGAGTGAGGTATTTCTTCAAACACTTTGTTGATCTACCTTTTAGATGTGTTTATATGTGTGCATGCAGAAAATAAAAGAAAGAGATAACCATGTAACATACCTCAACCATATGCAATAAGATAGACAAGCCAAAACATCTCAATTCTTCTTTATTCATAAAATAGAGAAACCTGCTACAATGAAGATGGTGATCTGGAATGCTCAATAGATGGCCAAGAAGATAGACAATAGATAAGAGCTTCTACAAAATGCTCCCGCTAATACAAAATATGCCTGAAAAGGATGAATGAGAAATGAAGATCAATACAAGCAGATCTGAATGCCAAACTCTCCAGCTAAAGAATGCCACGCTCCAATAGAAGGCTGAAACCCTCAATAACTCAGCCCTGCTGCCAAAAGTGTCCAATCACCCTAATAAATATGCCAACTGATAGATCGGGTGATGGTAAGAACAACCCAGATGACCAAATCTCCAAGATCCCTCTCAATCTCTGTAGATCTGAAATACCCCACTGAATGGTGCACCCCACTAGATGACTGAAACACTAGATAATTTGGACCTATTGCCAAAAGTGTCCAATCACCCTAATAAATATTCCAACTGATAGATCGGGTGATGGTAAGAACAACCCAGGTGTCCGAATCTCCAAAATCCCTCTCAATCTCTGTAGATTTGAAATCCCCCACAGAATGGTGTGCCCCACTGGATGATTGAAACCCTAGATAATTTGGCCCTGCTGAAGGAGGCCTCCAAATGCTCTGAAACTCTCCATAAATATATATTGGGACACTGTAAGTCACTAGGTAAAGTCTCAGGGTCATATCTGAAGTGTAACCCCTCCAAACGGACTAGATCTGGATCTCAAAAACGCCCTCCTTCTCTTCAATTCGCCCCACTGCTCAAGAAATAATCTAAGCCATAAACCTGTCTCAGAAAGCACTAGATCTAATGTCCAAGGCCTTGCAATGAAAACCCAAGTGATAGAATCCTCAATGGCCCTACCAATCTCCTACAACGAATCTCTCTCCAAAGATGGTGTGCCCCTCTTGCTAGAATCCCTCAACTGGTGTGCCCTCTCTCTATCTACACATGAAACTAATGTAGAATCCTCCTACAACTGAGTAGATCTGGAACTAGAATGGTGTGGGAGAGTATTTCATCTCTGAGACCAAGCTTGGGACAAGATAGGTGGAATCTTTCACCACCGAATCGTCCTCTAGGGTTTGTTATGTCAAAACCCTAAAAACCCCCAATATTGGGCTCACTAGCTAGAATCCAGAAATCAAAATAAGATCATACATGAATCATGAGTAGAGGCCCTTGCCTTCCATTTATACTTTTTGTCTCACCTTGTCCCTCAAAAGTGAATTTCATTCTATTAATATTTAATTAATTAACTAAATCACTTTAATTAAGTAATTAACCTTTTTACCTCTAAAAATCTCCTTATCACGAGAAGGGAAGTTTTAAGAAGGGAAGTTTTAAATGGTGCTCAAAAATAAAAATAAAATGTCACAAGAAGGGAAGTTTTAAGAAGAAACCCGTCATAAAAAATTTACTTGAAGAGTAGGATTTCCTGTCAAATTTATATGTTGATTAGAAGTTTAGTGTGCAACTCTACGTACAATTCCTTGAATCTCCCCAACTTGTCATTCTTGATCTTGTATTGAATTAGAAATTCCCCGATCATTTTGAAGTTTGTTTTGTTCAACTCTTACACAATCTTTAAATATTCCTAGGAATATTTGAGTCGGCCAGCTGAATACTTGCACAACTCAAATTCATGTAGCATCTTAGACACGGAAATTTTTATTCAGTCAAGTTAATCACGCACTTCATGATAACAATTCAGCCAAAGGGATTCGGTTTAATGACCTTTACGCAAGGTATTATATTTAATGACCTTTATGCATTTCATAATGAATAAGATAGATCTTGTATTGAATTAGAACTTGCCATTTTGAAGTGTGTCTTGTTCAATATTCCTAACCTCTTTGGATCAATCAACTTAACTTGAGCATTTGGATCAATCAATTTAACTTGAGCATTTGGAGCCGAGCTGAATACTTTCACAACTCAGCTCTTAGACATGGAAATTTTATTCATTCAAGTTAATCATGCACTTCATGTTAAAAATTCATCCTAAGGGATTCAATCCAATGACCTTTATACATTTCACAAGTTCTTCACTCATGACTCAAGTGCATAAAAACAATCCATAAAATACATTCAATGTAGTAAATTTAAATAAATAAAGAATTGTTGTCGTAGTAAATTTAAATAAATAGATAAAGAATCCTTACCGAGAATCCATCATGAAGTCAAATTTGATTATGTTGCAGGAGCATCACCACCATCATTCAATGAGGCATGGTGCAAAGTTACTCATCATCTAGCATGACACACTTTAATTCGTTTGGATCCCAAGGAGGGCACTTCAATTTAATTTTGAGACCTTTGTAATTAAAGATCCCATGATATCTTAAGGCTAGAGACATTATTTATGCTGTAGGGGATTGTAATTTCCTTTAATTCTTGTAGGATTGTACATATTTTGAGTGCCAACTCATATCTGAATTGTAATTTTTCATTTATTGAAGTAAGCTTAGTGGTAGGATGATTTTAATTGTGATATGAAGGCACTAGAATAGTATGGAAGGAAGGATCGAGAAGCCCTTCATGTATAAATTAATGTAATATATGCCCAGAAGANTAGAATCCTCAACGGCCCTACCAATCTCCTACAACGAATCTCTCTCCAAAGATGGTGTGCCCCTCTTGCTAGAATCCCTCAACTGGTGCGCCCTCTCTCTATCTGCACATGAAACTAATGTAGAATCCTTCTACAACTGAGTATATCTGGAACTAGAATGGTGTGGGAGAGTATTTCATCTACGAGACCAAGCTTGGGACAAGATAGGTGGAATCTTTCACCACCGAATCGTCCTCTAGGGTTTGTTATGTCAAAACCCTAAAAACCCCCAATATTGGGCTCACTAGCTAGAAGCCAGAAATCAAAATAAGATCATACATGAATCATGAGTAGAGGCCCTTGCCTTCCATTTATACTTTTTGGCTCACCTTGTCCCTCAAAAGTGAATTTCATTCTATTAATATTTAATTAATTAACTAAATCACTTTAATTAATTAATTAACCTTTTTACCTCTAAAAATCTCCTTATCATGAGAAGGGAAGTTTTAAGAAGGGAAGTTTTAAATGGTGCTCAAAAATAAAAATAAAACGTCACAAGAAGGGAAGTTTTAAGAAGAAACCCGTCATAAAAAATTTACTTGAAGAGTAGGATTTCCTGTCAAATTTATATGCTGATTAGAAGTTTAGCGTGCAACTCTACATACAATTCCTTGAATCTCCCCAACTTGTCATTCCTGATCTTGTATTGAATTAGAAATTCCCCGATCATTTTGAAGTTTGTTTTGTTCAACTCTTACACAATCTTTAAATATTCCTAGGAATATTTGAGTTGGCCAGCTGAATACTTGCACAACTCAAATTCATGTAGCATCTTAGACACGAATTTTTTTATTCAGTCAAGTTAATCACGCACTTCATGATAACAATTCAGCCAAAGGGATTCAGTTTAATGACCTTTACGCAAGGTATTATATTTAATGACCTTTATGCATTTCATAATGGATAAGATAGATCTTGTATTGATGTAGAACTTGCCATTTTGAAGTGTGTCTTGTTCAATATTCCTAACCTCTTTGGATCAATCAAGTTAACTTGAGCATTTGGATCAATCAATTTAACTTGAGCATTTGGAGTCGAGCTGAATACTTTCACAACTCAGCTCTTAGACATGGAAATTTTATTCATTCAAGTTAATCATGCACTTCATGTTAAAAATTCATCCTAAGGGATTCAATCCAATGACCTTTATACATTTCACAAGTTCTTCACTCATGACTCAAGTGCATAAAAACAATCCATAAAATACATTCAATGTAGTAAATTTAAATAAATAAAGAATTGTTGTCGTAGTAAATTTAAATAAATAGATAAAGAATCCTTACCGAGAATCCATCATGAAGTCAAATTTGATTATGTTGCAGGAGCATCACCACCATCATTCAATGAGGCATGGTGCAAAGTTACTCATCATCTAGCATGACACACTTTAATTCGTTTGGATCCCAAGGAGGGCACTTCAATTTAATTTTGAGACCTTTGTAATTAAAGATCCCATGATATCTTAAGGCTAGAGACATTATTTATGCTGTAGGGGATTGTAATTTCCTTTAATTCTTGTAGGATTGTACATATTTTGAGTGCCAACTCATATCTGAATTGTAATTTTTCATTTATTGAAGTAAGCTTAGTGGTAGGATGATTTTAATTGTGATATGAAGGCACTAGAATAGTATGGAAGGAAGGATCGAGAAGCCCTTCATGTATAAATTAATGTAATATATGCCCAGAAGAAGTTGTTGGAAGTTGTTGTTGTTGTTGTTGAAGGTTGTTGAAATTCTTCTAAATTATTGTTTAATAAATATAGAAAAAGAAAATGTTCACACCTTTATGAGACTATGGACTTGTTCATTATTCTAAAACTGAATAGATGTTGTGCTTTTATCCTTGTTTATTAAATGAGTATCTGGATGGTTTATTGAATGAGTTCTAAATTATATTATAAGTTTCAATTGTTTCTCTTATGAGAATATTAGTGCAAAGAGTGCAAAGTGCCAATGCAAGGTGTGCAGAGGCCGAACCGCTTACAGGTTCAAAATATTAGGAGAGATAGTGTAAGTTTACATAGAGTGAGCTCAAGGATTGCACCTACACACAAAGTAGTGTAAAATCTCAGAGGAGAGACGAAGTNCGAGCTGAATACTTTCACAACTCAGCTCTTAGACATGGAAATTTTATTCATTCAAGTTAATCATGCACTTCATGTTAAAAATTCATCCTAAGGGATTCAATCCAATGACCTTTATACATTTCACAAGTTCTTCACTCATGACTCAAGTGCATAAAAACAATCCATAAAATACATTCAATGTAGTAAATTTAAATAAATAAAGAATTGTTGTCGTAGTAAATTTAAATAAATAGATAAAGAATCCTTACCGAGAATCCATCATGAAGTCAAATTTGATTATGTTGCAGGAGCATCACCACCATCATTCAATGAGGCATGGTGCAAAGTTACTCATCATCTAGCATGACACACTTTAATTCGTTTGGATCCCAAGGAGGGCACTTCAATTTAATTTTGAGACCTTTGTAATTAAAGATCCCATGATATCTTAAGGCTAGAGACATTATTTATGCTGTAGGGGATTGTAATTTCCTTTAATTCTTGTAGGATTGTACATATTTTGAGTGCCAACTCATATCTGAATTGTAATTTTTCATTTATTGAAGTAAGCTTAGTGGTAGGATGATTTTAATTGTGATATGAAGGCACTAGAATAGTATGGAAGGAAGGATCGAGAAGCCCTTCATGTATAAATTAATGTAATATATGCCCAGAAGAGGTTGTTGGAAGTTGTTGTTGCTGTTGTTGAAGGTTGTTGAAATTCTTCTAAATTATTGTTTAATAAATATAGAAAAAGAAAATTGTTCACACCTTTATGAGACTATGGACTTGTTCATTATTCTAAAACTGAATAGATGTTGTGCTTTTATCCTTGTTTATTAAATAAGTATCTGGATGGTTTATTGAATGAGTTCTAAATTATATTATAAGTTTCAATTGTTTCTCTTATGAGAATATTAGTGCAAAGTGCCAATGCAAGGTGTGCAGAGGCCGAACCGCTTACAGGTTCAAAATATTAGGAGAGATAGTGTAATTTTACATAGAGTGAGCTCAAGGATTGCACCTACACATAAAGTAGTGTAAAATCTCAGAGGAGAGACGAAGTGAAACGAGTGCACATAGACAAAACTTCATTGAGTTTTGATCAAGCTCACAAGAGATAATGCAAGGAATGTGCAAGTGAATTTTTCAAGTCCCAAGATTAGGAGAAAAGAACAAAGTGCATGTCAGGATTTGAGTCATCCAAGTGACGAAACTCGAGGAGGGATAGTGAGAGTAAGTCCCCAAGAGGATAAATCCCTTTTTTTTAGGGTCGAGAGGATGAAATAATTTTGGGAGAAGTTAGAATCCTTCACAGAATTTTCTAAAGGAGAATGAGCATGGTTGTTAATCCCCAAGTCCTTCATATTTTATCACTTCGATAGAATTAAGTTGTTTTTTACAAGTAAGCCCCGAAGCTCTGAAGACCCAGAGAAAATTTCCATCGTATATCAGTGGGTGAGTGTGAACCATTAGATCCTCGAGTGGTTCGATGATTCAACACTTCGGAAAACTTTTTTTGTCATCACACAAAGTGGATAAGATCTCGAAGTCTCGAAGTTCATATATAATCATGATTGTCCATTGACAATTAAATATGGACCGTATATTTCTAAGTTGTTCAGAATTCAACTATTCATAATATTATGGGTGACAATTGTTTTGGCATGGAAAAATCTCGAAGATCGGAGGCCCAGGGTATTTCTTATCCACAGATTCTACAAAAGAGATGGATTTCATCTTCCTATCCGATCAAGTCTTGACTTGACGTTAGAGCATAGTGGAAGGATAGGGTAATACCTACGCCTGGTGTTCAACATCACTTTATCACCGAATTTGGTCGGTAACCACTCCTCTATATTGGAGTCTTGTATTTAGTGAATCTTGTGGAGCACTAAAGTCCCAGAGCTTCAAACAACACCTTTCAATTAAGATCCTGCGGGTTTTGTCTGGACCTACATAAGGAAATAAAAAAGGGGCATGTGTACATAGAATATGATCTAGTAGGGACCCGAGAGATAATTCAACTCTAGAAGAAGATCCTAGACTGGGAGGTCGAGCGAGCCCATGGGGGGGTTTACATCAAGTGGTATCATATCAAGACAAATCTCTTTGTGTGTAAAGAGAAGAAACATTCAGAATCCATGTCGTAGAGGAGACGTAGGGAGATTCCTATAGCCAATGCAATTATGGAGGAAGAAACGAGACAACTTCATTCAAGGTTGGATGCCATGGAAACAACAGAAAGGAGAGCACCATATACTAGCGATGTTATTGATGATGAAATTGAAAATACAAAAGAAGAAGAAGTTGTAGGATTAGAAGCAACAAAGGAGAAATTATTGAGAGTTATTGTTAAGTTGGGAACGAGAGAAAAGATGGAAGTTTAGATGTATGAAGGTAAATTTATATGTAGAAGAATTTCTTGACTAGATAAGTTATTTAGAAAAGTACTTTGATTATGAGGATATTGATGATGAGAAGAAGGTAAATCATGCTATGACCAGGTTAAAGGGACATGCAACTTTATGGTGGGATGAGTTGAAAGATGATAGAAGGAGAAAAGGTAAGACCAAGATTAAAAACTGGGATAAAATGGTAGCTAAGATTCAATACAAATTCATACCAAAGGATTATCAGCTGAATCTTTTTAGAAGTTTGTAGAATCTGAGACAAAACGGTTTGTCTATCAATGAATATACTGAAGAATTTTAAAAGTTGAATATAAGAGAAGGACAAAGGGAAAATTATGAAGATAAAGTTTCTAGGTATATAAATGGATTGCGGTATGAAATCCATGATGAAATTAGTCCTAGTAATGATGTGGACTATAGAGGATTATTATCAAATAGCCCTGAAAGCAGAAGAAAATTTCGCAAGGAAGCAGAGTCAAAGGAATAGGGGAGAGAGTCCTAATAGAGGAAAATGAACCAGAAGAGAAACATTCTAGAGATCCAGGGGAGAAGTTGGAGGCTTTAACACTTAGACAGATAGAGGAGGAATTTCTAGAGGAGGATAATCTAGAGGAAGGAATCCTTTTACAAGAAGTAGATGAAGAGGCAGAGGAGGAGAATTCAAGTGTTATGCTTGCAGAAAAATAGGGCACATATATTAGGAATGTACTAAAAATAAGAATGTAGGAGTTAGAGAAGCTCACATTTCTGAGGTGCAACAGAAGAATGCAGAGACGGAGATGAAAGTAGAATCAACTAAAAAAGGAATATCACTCATGATGATGAAATCTCTTGTGAAGCCAGAAAAAGAGGTACGAAAACCAACCCTGAGAAATAGTTTATTCATAACTACTTGCAAGACCAAAGACATAGTATGCAAGGTGATCATAGAAAGTGGGAGCAATGGAATTTTAGTATCCACAAAGATGGTGGAAAATATGAAGTTGGAGATGATAGCACATCTGAGTCCGTATAGGGTGTCTTGATTGCAAAAAGGACATCAAGTTATGGTAAGTAGACAGTGTAAAGTTGAGTTTAAAATTGACAGTTATAAGGATGAAGTTTTATATGTTGTCATACCTATGGATGTTTGTCATGTTTTGTCAGGGAGACTTTGCAATACGACAGGAAAGTCATACATGATGGGAGGAAGAATACTTATACCCTAGATAAAAGTGGGTGTAAATGTATGTTGTTTCCATTAGAACATAAGGGAGTCAAGGAGGAGGCTAGTCCTAGTATACTTCTCATGAGTGGGAAGGAGCTCTTAAAGGAAGTCAAGAAAGATCATGAAATGCAGTTTGTTGTTATAGGTAAGATAATAGTCATCCTTACAAGTATTTCTATGTTAAGAAAAAAATATCAATATAACATAGAAAAACCTCAGAATAAGTACTCAACGCCTTGAAAAAGAGATAAATTCAGATAATAAGCCTCTTCGAGGGGGAAACCTCCTTATACCCACATAAATGTCCAAATACAATATGATTCCAAATAAAAATGTCTCCTTCGTATATATAGGAGACTAGGAGGTACAATTACAACTAATGGACCCAAGATGACATAAATAAAGTAACATTATTAATGTAATATGCCCCAATTAAGGGGTAATGTGCCACTNAAGTAAGCTTAGTGGTAGGATGATTTTAATTGTGATATGAAGGCACTAGAATAGTATGGAAGGAAGGATCGAGAAGCCCTTCATGTATAAATTAATGTAATATATGCCCAGAAGAGGTTGTTGGAAGTTGTTGTTGCTGTTGTTGAAGGTTGTTGAAATTCTTCTAAATTATTGTTTAATAAATATAGAAAAAGAAAATTGTTCACACCTTTATGAGACTATGGACTTGTTCATTATTCTAAAACTGAATAGATGTTGTGCTTTTATCCTTGTTTATTAAATAAGTATCTGGATGGTTTATTGAATGAGTTCTAAATTATATTATAAGTTTCAATTGTTTCTCTTATGAGAATATTAGTGCAAAGTGCCAATGCAAGGTGTGCAGAGGCCGAACCGCTTACAGGTTCAAAATATTAGGAGAGATAGTGTAATTTTACATAGAGTGAGCTCAAGGATTGCACCTACACATAAAGTAGTGTAAAATCTCAGAGGAGAGACGAAGTGAAACGAGTGCACATAGACAAAACTTCATTGAGTTTTGATCAAGCTCACAAGAGATAATGCAAGGAATGTGCAAGTGAATTTTTCAAGTCCCAAGATTAGGAGAAAAGAACAAAGTGCATGTCAGGATTTGAGTCATCCAAGTGACGAAACTCGAGGAGGGATAGTGAGAGTAAGTCCCCAAGAGGATAAATCCCTTTTTTTTAGGGTCGAGAGGATGAAATAATTTTGGGAGAAGTTAGAATCCTTCACAGAATTTTCTAAAGGAGAATGAGCATGGTTGTTAATCCCCAAGTCCTTCATATTTTATCACTTCGATAGAATTAAGTTGTTTTTTACAAGTAAGCCCCGAAGCTCTGAAGACCCAGAGAAAATTTCCATCGTATATCAGTGGGTGAGTGTGAACCATTAGATCCTCGAGTGGTTCGATGATTCAACACTTCGGAAAACTTTTTTTGTCATCACACAAAGTGGATAAGATCTCGAAGTCTCGAAGTTCATATATAATCATGATTGTCCATTGACAATTAAATATGGACCGTATATTTCTAAGTTGTTCAGAATTCAACTATTCATAATATTATGGGTGACAATTGTTTTGGCATGGAAAAATCTCGAAGATCGGAGGCCCAGGGTATTTCTTATCCACAGATTCTACAAAAGAGATGGATTTCATCTTCCTATCCGATCAAGTCTTGACTTGACGTTAGAGCATAGTGGAAGGATAGGGTAATACCTACGCCTGGTGTTCAACATCACTTTATCACCGAATTTGGTCGGTAACCACTCCTCTATATTGGAGTCTTGTATTTAGTGAATCTTGTGGAGCACTAAAGTCCCAGAGCTTCAAACAACACCTTTCAATTAAGATCCTGCGGGTTTTGTCTGGACCTACATAAGGAAATAAAAAAGGGGCATGTGTACATAGAATATGATCTAGTAGGGACCCGAGAGATAATTCAACTCTAGAAGAAGATCCTAGACTGGGAGGTCGAGCGAGCCCATGGGGGGGTTTACATCAAGTGGTATCATATCAAGACAAATCTCTTTGTGTGTAAAGAGAAGAAACATTCAGAATCCATGTCGTAGAGGAGACGTAGGGAGATTCCTATAGCCAATGCAATTATGGAGGAAGAAACGAGACAACTTCATTCAAGGTTGGATGCCATGGAAACAACAGAAAGGAGAGCACCATATACTAGCGATGTTATTGATGATGAAATTGAAAATACAAAAGAAGAAGAAGTTGTAGGATTAGAAGCAACAAAGGAGAAATTATTGAGAGTTATTGTTAAGTTGGGAACGAGAGAAAAGATGGAAGTTTAGATGTATGAAGGTAAATTTATATGTAGAAGAATTTCTTGACTAGATAAGTTATTTAGAAAAGTACTTTGATTATGAGGATATTGATGATGAGAAGAAGGTAAATCATGCTATGACCAGGTTAAAGGGACATGCAACTTTATGGTGGGATGAGTTGAAAGATGATAGAAGGAGAAAAGGTAAGACCAAGATTAAAAACTGGGATAAAATGGTAGCTAAGATTCAATACAAATTCATACCAAAGGATTATCAGCTGAATCTTTTTAGAAGTTTGTAGAATCTGAGACAAAACGGTTTGTCTATCAATGAATATACTGAAGAATTTTAAAAGTTGAATATAAGAGAAGGACAAAGGGAAAATGATGAAGATAAAGTTTCTAGGTATATAAATGGATTGCGGTATGAAATCCATGATGAAATTAGTCCTAGTAATGATGTGGACTATAGAGGATTATTATCAAATAGCCCTAAAAGAAGAAGAAAATTTCGCAAGGAAGCATAGTCAAAGGAATAGGGGAGAGAGTCCTAATAGAGGAAAATGAACCAGAAGAGAAACGTTCTAGAGATTCAGGGGAGAAGTTGGAGGCTTTAACACTTAGACAAATAGAGGAGGAATTTCTAGAGGAGGATAATATAGAGGAAGGAATCCTTTTCCAAGAAGTAGATGAAGAGGCGGAGGAGGAGAATTCAAGTGTTATGCTTACAGAAAAATAGGGCACATATCTTAGGAATGTACTAAAAATAAGAATGTAGGAGTTAGAGAAGCTCACATTTCTAAGGTGCAACATAAGAATGCAGAGACGAAGATGAAAGTAGAATCAACTAAAGAAGGAATATCACTCATGATGATGAAATCTCTTGTGAAGCCAGAAAAAGAGGTACGAAAACCAACCCTGAGAAATAGTTTATTCATAACTACTTGCAAGACCAAAGACATAGTATGCAAGGTGATCATAGAAAGTGGGAGCAATGGAATTTTAGTATCCACAAAGATGGTGGAAAATATGAAGTTGGAGATGATAGCACATCTGAGTCCGTATAGGGTGTCTTGATTGCAAAAAGGACATCAAGTTATGGTAAGTAGACAGTGTAAAGTTGAGTTTAAAATTGACAGTTATAAGGATGAAGTTTTATATGTTGTCATACCTATGGATGTTTGTCATGTTTTGTCAGGGAGACTTTGCAATACGACAGGAAAGTCATACATGATGGGAGGAAGAATACTTATACCCTAGATAAAAGTGGGTGTAAATGTATGTTGTTTCCATTAGAACATAAGGGAGTCAAGGAGGAGGCTAGTCCTAGTATACTTCTCATGAGTGGGAAGGAGCTCTTAAAGGAAGTCAAGAAAGATCATGAAATGCAGTTTGTTGTTATAGGTAAGATAATAGTCATCCTTACAAGTATTTCTATGTTAAGAAAAAAATATCAATATAACATAGAAAAACCTCAGAATAAGTACTCAACGCCTTGAAAAAGAGATAAATTCAGATAATAAGCCTCTTCGAGGGGGAAACCTCCTTATACCCACATAAATGTCCAAATACAATATGATTCCAAATAAAAATGTCTCCTTCGTATATATAGGAGACTAGGAGGTACAATTACAACTAATGGACCCAAGATGACATAAATAAAGTAACATTATTAATGTAATATGCCCCAATTAAGGGGTAATGTGCCACTATTTAGGGCTTAACATGCCCCTCCCCTTGAGATAATAGTTTCCCACAATGCTTGAGAAACTATGGGTGCTTCAGTATAAAATACTCATCTTTCCAAGTGGAATCTTGAGCTGGTAGTTTCCTCAATATAATGAGATACTCTGAAATGGATCTATTCCTCAACTGGTGAATTCTTGTGTCAATGATGGCTTCAAGATCCAATATGATTTTTCCTTCCTCATCAAGTTCTATAAATATAGTTCAAATTGGGATCTTATCACGTATAAACTTATTTAAGCATAAAACATAAAAAACTCGTTGTACTCGTGAAGGTGTAGGCAACTCCAATTTGTATGCCATAGTACCAATATTTTGCAACACCTTATAAGGGCCATAGTACTTTGGTGATAATTTATTATCCTTCCTGGATTTCTTGAGTTACATTTGTTTGTATGGTTTTCGTCTTAAAAACACCCAATACCCTACTTCAAAACTTCTTTCACTATGATGTTGATCTGCTTGTTGTTTCATGTGATTCTGTGCCATGGTCAGGCTTTCCTTTAATATTTGGAGAACTTGTTGTTGATGATCTATGTGATCTTCCACTTCTTGAACCTTAGATTTTTATTCTAGAGAAGAAGTGATGGAAGGAGGGTGGTATCCATCGAGTGCCATAAATGGTGTCATTTTTGTTGCAGTATGAAAGGAAGTGTTATACCGCCATTCTGCCAAGGGTAACTATCTGAACCATTATGTTTGTTTATCAGAGACAAAGAAATGAAGGTATACTTCCAGAGATTTACTCACTATCTCTGTTTTTCCATCATATTGAGGATGATAGGATGAGCTATGATCCAATTTAGTACCCAAACAAGAAAATATTTTTGTCCAAAAATGTCCAGTGAAGATGGGATCTCTCTCACTTACAATAACCTTTGGGCTTCCATGTAGCTTTTGAACTATCTCCATGAATGCAATGGAAACTATATTGGCTTTGAAGGGATGAGAGAGTGAAGAAAAGTGTGCGTACTTGGTCAGTCTATCAACAATCACCATGATGACACTCTTTCTTTAATACTTTGGTAACCCTGTGATGAAATCCATGGAAACCTCCTCCAAATGTTGACTTGGGATGTCTAATGGTTGTAAAAGACTTGGGGTCTTAAATGTTTCCACCTTATTGTTTTGGAAAACCAAAAATTCTTCCAAAAACCTTTGAACATCAGTATTAAGGACATCCCAAAAAAAATTCCTTCTTGACCCTATGGTAGGTTTTCAAAAATCTTGAGTGCCTTCCTACCAGAGAGGTGTGAAATTCCAATAGTACCTTTTGTTAGATTTGGGATTTATTACATAAATATAACCAATATTTGTACCATAGTGAATCATTTTTCCATATAAATGTATCTGATGCACTGGAATCTTGCTACAACCTTTGAATGTGAGTCCACACGTTTTCATCATTCTTCCACTCATCCCTTGCTTCCATTATCAATCAGTTTGTATGATCGAGATAACAAAGAGAAAGGCCTCAACATCTTCGCCTTTATTAAGAGTGCATCTACCACAACATTTTGCTTCCCTTTTTTATAGACGATTTAAAAATCATAACCCAATATATTGGTCACCCATTTTTGTTGTTCTTCTGAAGATAGACATTGTTCCAAGAAGTATTTAATACTATCATGATCTGTTTTGACCTTGAAGTGCCTACCTATTAGGTAAGGGAACCATTTCTTCAATGCATGCAGTATTTCCATCATTTCCTTCTCATAAATGGGTTTGTGTAAGTCCCTTCCCTTGATTGGTCAACTTTCAAAAGCCAGGGGCCTTCCTTGTTGCATTATGAAAACACAAATTCCATTTCCCAAGGAATCACATTCCACAATAAAGGTTTTTGTGAAGTCTGGAGTGGTCAAGATAGGAGATTTTAACATCACCTCTTTAATTTGCTCAAAATATTTAGTTTCCTCTGGATTCCATGAAAATGCATCCTTCTTAGTTAGTGTCATTAAAGGTGGTTCTATTCCTCCACAGTGTCGAACAAACTTGCGGTAGTAACCTGTCAACCCAAAAATCCTCTAAGATTCTTCATTGTTTTGGGAATTGACTAGTCCATCATGGCCTTAATATTGTTAGGGTCTACCTTGACACCTTCATGAGATACATTATGACCTAAATAATCTACCTCCTTCACCCCAAAGAAATATTTGGATGGTTTGGCATATAGTTGTTGCTCCTTTAGTAGTTGTAGCACCTTGTCAACATGTCACACATGATCCTCCCAAGAATTTCTATATATTAGTATATCATCAAAAAATACTAACACAAATTTTCGAAGGAAGGGCTTGAAAATGCAATTCATCAACCCTTGAAATGTGGAAGGTGCATTTGTAAGGCCAAAAGGCATGACCAAAAATTCATAATGGCCTTCATGAGTTCGGAATGTTGTTTTTGGAATTTCTTCTTCCTTCATTCTAATCTAATGATACCCTAAACTAAGATCCAACTTTGTGAAATAGATTTATCCATGTAGTTCATCTAACAATTCATCAATGATGGGAATGAGAAAATTATCTTTAATAGTGATCTTGTTAAGATCTCTATAATATGGACACATACGCCATGAACCATCTTTCTTGAGTACCATTACCACCGGTGCAGAGTAATAAACTTTGATGCAGACCCTCCTTCTCTCCTAAGGACTGTGTGACCTCCCTATCTAGGATCGATCAAGAAACTACATCTGATTGACTCTTTGGCCCTCAAGAACATCAAATACACTTGACATGTCCTCTTTCCCTTAAAGCATAGGTTATATGGAACCCACAACTTTCTCCTTAACACCTTTAAGCTTCATCATATTTAGACACTAGCTCTCCTGGTTAAGACCCTCCATTTATGTGACTATGGTTGTGACCAATCACCTAATCGAAAGGCATGTCATGACTGCATGTATTAGGGGTTTGCATGCGAGTCACTCTGACTCTCCTGAATTCTGAAATCCTGATAGGAGCCTAGTGCATTCTAGCCCCTCTATTCTCTTTCACCTATGAAACCCTTTTCTATGACCATGGGCCAATCTTTTGAGCATGTCATGATTTCGTGTTTCACGAGTTCACACTTCACGAATTGTCTCCCATGACAATCAATGGTCCATATCTCTCCTTGATCCAACGACTCAACTCAAATAGTGATTTTATGATTCATGAGCTATTGTAACCCTGCCTTTGACTTCTTTGAGTCACGAGTCAATGAAATGATGATCTCTCGCCATGTGTTCTCCTTAACAATGGATGTCTCCGATGATTTTGGAGTTTCGTAAGTCTGATTCTCCTGTACACTTTCAAAGGTTTATCATTAGTGCACCTTACCTTGATCGGACAACTATGAAAATTTTTATTTGCACTCACTCCTCATTTTCTGGATGTTGGTTGGATGGTCTAGATATTTTCCCTTGATCTTATGCTTTCTTCTAAATTAGAATATTTTCGAAATATTTAAAGGCTTCTGCCTTTATCCTTCCTATGAGTCAACTTATTGGATCTCATTCGCACTTCTTGGAAATTGATACCCCTCCTAAGCTTGATCTCCTTAAATATTTTGATATACCAAGCACTTCCTGCTTTTTAGGGAAATTCGTCAAACTCAGATCCAAAGATTCTTGAAAATAATTCGTTCCTGCCTTCCTGGAGTTCCTTTGTTCTCATCCTTTGACTTCTTTACGGAGTCGCTTTGACTCTTTGTCAAATTCTATAACTGTGCACTCTTTCAATAGATCTTTACCTAAGATTTGAGTTCTTGCGATGACTATGCACACCCTGCAGAAATCACTTTACGCTTCCTGTAGAGAAACCTTACACTATTCCTCCTGAGCTTACAAATCAAGATAGACTTTGTCGATGCACTCCTTGCGGATAGACTTCTAGATCTATGCGCTCCTTGCAGCATATTCTTACGCAAGATATGGATTCTCGCAGACCACTGTGCACTAATTGAAGCAGCCACCTTGCACTCCTTGCAAAGGAAATCTTACGCTATTACTCTTGAGATTTACGAGTCAAAACAAACCCTGTCAATGCACTCCTTGTGGGCTGTGTGCACACCTTGCACCGGCTCATGAAGAAAAGTGATTTTAAATTTTATGCAAGCATTTCAAATCTATATACACTCATAGAAATATTCACTCATTCTTGAAAATATTAACCACAACAAAAGGGAAACTGTAAACAATATTCACACCATACATTGGATCAATTTTCCTCTATTATCTTCATTCAAAATCAAGAAAATCATTATAGCTAAAATCAAAGAAACAACTATTGTTCACAAATTCCTACTTTCTAATAATTCTCATAACCCTCCTTTAGGGTATACAAAACCTCTCTTTATACAAAATAAAACAAACTAACTGCTACCTAATTGTGGTTACATCGATACTAGCATTAACTCCCAAGTCACGCGTGCTCATTTTGTCTCCACGCGCGTGATATTTCCTCTTTTGTTTTCTATCAGCCTCAAAATATTGTAGTACCACCCAACGTTCGAGATTATGAATTGGTCCTTAGGTGATGAGTTGTTCTACCACATGTACTTGCTGAGGATTCTCCTGCATCATACCCCCCCTGGACAAAAATTCATGGAATCTTATCCATGAGCGCCTGTACCAACTTTCCATGCTTCTGGATATCAAATTCACTCTCCCAACTTGCATATTCTATTGGGTTTCCCTTCCACTTGACCAGATATTCAAAATAGGTCTTCCTCTGGTTCTTCTTACCAATCCTCTAATCAACGATCTTTTCCATCTGTGGTTTTTTTTCTATAGTCATTTGTTTCTCACATTGAATCTTCTCTTGATCTGTTGATCCCTCTATTTCATCCTTCCTGTAAGGATACAGGTCTAAGATGTTGAATATGGGTGATATGCCTACATCATCTGGTAGCTTGATTTCATAGCCATTTGCATCAAACTTCCTCAAGATATTACACGGTCCTATCGTCTTCATCTTTAGCTTGTTATATGTCCCTCTAGGGAACCTTTCCTTCCTAAGATGTGCCAGAATCTAATCTCCTACTTCAAATTGAAGTTTTCTGTGATCTTGATTAGCTCTGCGCTTGTACTCTTGGCTAAAACTCTTCAAATGCCCCCTGATATGGCTATGGAGATTATTCATTTCTGCAGCAAAATCTTTTACTCCAATGCTTCTGATATCACTATGTTCCAAGTCTCTCAACTCATATACTCCCCTAGATTGCATCGCATACAATATTTGGAACGGGCTCTTCCCAGTGCTCTTGTTTGGTATGAACTTCTCAATTTTGAAAATCTCTTATCATGGCCGAAATGTCTAGCCAATCCTCCACTATGTTTTTGCTTTGAAAATTTATCCCTCATTGAGCATTTTGGTATGCATAATTGATTTCCCTTGAACAACAATCCCTCTTGAATCATCAAATTTGTCCACTGGATCCTATCATTCAGCATAGGATTCACACATGCTTCATATGCTTCCTTGAAATCTAGATCATCACTGTACACTTCCTCAAGGTGTTCAAACCCTAAGGTCTTTACCTAAAATTCCTGCAAAGTCAAACATTTCCTGCTCAATGCATCAACAACTTTGTTAGCATTCCCAACAATATGTTTTATGACAAAAGTAAAATTCTGCATATACTCAATCCACTTCACGTGCCT
>JZKD02S1938371.1:27223-54406 GCA_000966675.3 Picea glauca
GCCTGGTGACAACATGTCTCACCCTTTTCTCCCCATCGACATCTTCATAATCGAAATATTTTTCCATGGACCTTATCCAATCCAGCAGTTCTTCAACATACAAATTGCCTTCATACATTGGGACCTCTATATTGGCTCTAGCTCCCAATCTAACAACTTCTCTTAGCAAGCATTCTTAAGAAATGTGTTCCCCTATGTATTCTTTGACTTCTATATCTTCTTTCTTTGCATTGTTGACGTATCCAACATCAAGTTCTCTTCTCTTCTCTGCTTCCATCGCTTCCAACCTTGCACGAAGTTCTCACATCTCTCTTTCTACAACATGATTGGATAAAGGTGGATCCCCTTGTCTCCTCGGTGGCATTGTGTTGACCATCTCTCACACACAGAATACAACGTCAGGTTCTTTTTCTCCTTCACCTAAAATCTACAGACGAAAATCAACTATGATACCACTTGATGCAGACCCCCTTTCTCTCCTAAGGACTCCACGACCTCTTGGTCTAGGATCGATCAAGAAACTGAGTTTGATTGACTCTTTGGCTTTGAAGAACCTCAAATCCACTAAAAAAACCCTCTTTCCCTTAAACTGTAGGTTATATGGAACCCACAACTTTCTCCTTAATGCCTTTAAGCTTCAATATATTTAGACGCTAGCTCTCCTAGTTAATCCCCTCCCTTTATGTGACTAAGTATGTGACTAGTCGCCTAATCGAAAGGCATGTCGTAACTTTCCATATCGGGCCTTTGCATGTGAGTCATTTCAACTCTCCTAACTTTCAAAATCCCAACAGGATCCTAGCACATTCTAGCCCCTCTATTCTCCTTCACCGATGTGACCCTTCACAATGATCGTGGATTAATCTTTCGAGCACGTCGTGATTTTGCGTTTTGAAATTTTACACTTTATGAATTGTCTCCCTAGACAATCAAAAGTCTATATCTCTCATCTATTTGATGGCTCAATATCAAATCATGATTCATGAGCTCTTGTAACCCTACCTTTGACTTATTTGAGTCACGAGTCATCGAAATGTTGATCTCTCTCCACATGTCCTCCTTGATGATGGATGGCTCCGATGATTTTTGAGTTTTGTAAATCTGATTCCCCTGTACACTTTCAAAGGATTATCATCAGTGCACCTTACCTTGATCAAACAGCTACAAACCTTTTTATTTTCACTCACTCCTCGTTGTCTGGACGTTGGTTGGATGGTCCAGATCTTTTCCCTTGAGCTTATGCGTTCTTCTAACTTAGAATATTTTCGAAAGATATAAAGGATTCGGCCTTTATCCTTCCTATGAGTCCTCTTATTGGATATCGTTCGCACTTCTTGGAAAGTGCTACCCCTCCTGAGCTTGATCTCCTCAAAGATTTTGATATCCCAAGAATTTCCTACTTTTCTGAGAAATTCACCAAACTCAGATCCAAAGATTATTGAAAAGAATTCTTTCTCACCTTCCTGGCATTCCTCTATTCTTGTCCTTCGACTTATTTATGGATTCACTTCTAATATTCGTCAAATTCCCTACCTGTGCACTCTTTGCAATAGATATTTACCCAAGATTTGATTTCTTTCGACGATTGTGCACACCTTGCGGCGGTCACTTTACACTTCCCTCAGAGAAACCTTACACGGTTCCTCCTGAGATTATGAATCGAGACAAAATCTATTGAATCACTCCTTGCAGACTGAATTCTAGATCTGTGCACTCCTTGCAACATATTCTTACACAATATCTAGATTCTTATGGACAATTGTGCACCCCTTGCAAATGAAATATTACACTATTTCTCCTGATCTTTATGAGTCTAAACAGACCCTGTCAACGCACCCCTTGAAGGTTGTGTGCACACCTTGCACCAGCTCATGAAGAAAAGTAATTTTAAATTTTATGCAAGAATTTCAAAGCTACATACACTCGTAGAAAGATCCATTCATTCTTGAAAAGATTAACGACAACAACAGGGAAATTGTAAACAATATTCACACCATAAATTGGATCAATTTTCGTCTGTTATCTTCATTCAAAATCAAGAAAATATTCACAGCTAAAATCAAAGAAACAACTACAGTTGACAAATTCCTACTTGCTCAGAATTCTCGTAACCCTCTTTTAGGGTGTACAAAACCTCTCTTTATACAAAATAAAACAAACTAATTGCTACCTAATTGTGGTTACATCGAGACTAGTGTTAACTCTAAAGTCATGCATGCTCATTTTGTCTCCATGTAGGTGATATTTCCTCATTTTTTCTCTATCAACTTCAAAACATTGCAGTACTGGCCAATGTTCGAGATTCTGAATTGGTCCTTAGGCATTTAGTTTTCCTGCCATGTGTACTTGTTTCCGATTCTCCTACGTCAACTTTGGCTAGTTCTAGTAATTCCATCCTCTAACATATCATCAACCATGCACTCGATTTCACTCTTATGGGCATAAGGGTATTTTTACGACCTGATGTCAGGAGGAAAACTCTCAAGAATTAGGTGAATAACATGATAATGATTTCGAGTAGGTGGAAGACCTTTGGGAATATCTTCAAATACTTTGGAATGATTATCAATGATCCCTTAGATATATAGGGGAATCTGTTTGAACATATAGTGAGAATAGTTGCGCAATTACACCTTGATTCCCATTTTTCAATAATTTTGTCATGTCATTAGAGATTATCACCTTACTGGGTTTCCCTGTGATACCTCTTAACTCAATTTCTTTTCCTTCCAATGAAAATTTTATGAAAATTTGAATCCATTGTTCCTAATGATTGTAACCATTGGATTCCTAGTACGACATCAACACCACCCATGGGTATAGAAATAATTGGAATATTAATTACATATTCCCCCATAGTAAGATTGATCTTATTACATTTTCCTGAGCAATTGATAGTTCCTCCATTTTCAATCATTACTTGAAACTCTTGGGCTGGATATACAAATCAATTGAGAGCTTTGGCTAATTTCTAGTGAATGAAATTATGAGTACTACCAAAATAGATTAGGACTATTACATTTTATTTTTGACATATCCTTCGATCTTGAGGGTATGAGGAGTGATAATTTCATCCAATGAATTACACGATATTGTGGGAATCAACTCTTCAAAAGAAATTGCTTCTATGTTTTCATCTTGAGATGGTTCTTGTTCTTGTTATTGTTCTTCTTCCCCTTCCTCTTCACAATCTATGTAGAATATTTTCTTCTCACCATAGTTATGTCCCTTACTGTACTTGATGTCACAATTAAAGCATAAACATTTTTATTTTAGTTCCTCCAATTGTTGAGGTGTCAATATTGTAGGTTGAGGTGTTTTAGAAGAAGGAGAATTATTCTCTCGATAGATGTTAGGAGTGGTCTTTCTAGTAGCCATAGCCATATTTTTACTTTAAACATTTCTTGCCACCCTAAATGCATTCTCCAATGATTTGGGTTCCCAGAGGGAAACCTCATGTTGAATTTTATCCCTTAAAGTTCCTATGAATACATCAATCAAGTGATCATCTAGATTATTGTTTACCTTTATATTCAATCTTTGGAAGTTCTCAATGTGCTATGTAATTGAACCCTTTTGCTTGAGATTTATCTATTGGCTAAAGAAGGTATTTCTCCTTGTATCCTCATAGTGTGTTATCATTTCTTCCATTAAAATTGTCCAAGTGACAAGTGATTTTCGAGAACAAATCCATCGATACCACACAAATTGATTAAGAAATTCATACCTTTTTTGTATGTGGCATACCATGTAGATGAAAGAATTGCTCCATATGATGTATCCATGTGATTGGGTCCTTGCCATCCAACTTCCTCATATCTATCTTAGGAACGTGTCTGGTCTTCAACCCAAAGTTAGAGTTTCTCCATTCTTGATTCATATTCCTTGTGTCCTCATCATGAATTTCATGGGATACATTTTCACTTTCAGGTGTCCTTTCTATTAGGAATTTTTTCAATCCTTCCATGATCTCCTGTTTTAAACCATCCATCATCCCTTGTAGTTCATCTTTTGTCACTGTCTTCTTTTGTAAATCATTTATGTCCCTATGCATTTCTTCACCTTCATCAAGAGTCCAAGTAGGACTATATGGAGGCTTATTTGGTGTAGAAGTTCCCTTTTTTTGTGGCATGTTGGCAAAGTATCACTTTTAAACCTTGATTTTGAGGAGGTTCTGCTAGACAATCTTTCTTCTATTGTATCTCCAAAACTTCAGCCCTTGTAGGTATGGAATTTTATTTTTTGTAGTTCTCTAATGTTTCTTCTCTGCAATGCCATAGGTCTTATCAAAATTGGATGTGCCAAGTGGAATTTCTGGTAACTTACCCACAACTTTATTATTTTTTACCTTTCCATGAGATCTTACTTGTATAGCATTCCCCACAGAAAATAATTGATATAAAAATTCTGCAAATGGTACCAGAARTACTACAGACTGTYCACTATACAATGMAACTAGTGTCACTCAATTTGGATACTCTAGGAATAAGTTATGATTATTTTACCTAGAACACCTKCTTGAGACTAGTCAATAGGACTAGTCATATACCCTATCTTCCATAGGGTGTATCTACAAATGTAAGTTGACCYAGAAGMTGAATTTTTTAACACAGATACTTTAATAATTTATGTGAAWATYTTGAGGATTTCAAAGTTGACAACATTACAGAAAACAATTTATAAYGAAAATTTCGCGATGACTTGATTCAGGATGATTCCAKAAACCTATCTTCCACGGGCTGTATCWCCGAAACTATAAGGCCTCTGGATTTGAAATGTTAACCCAACGTMCCTTGCTTTTTCTMCTAMATATCTTCCAAGGGGTTCCTTCGGAAACATCGTAGATAGAAAATYATGTCAAAAATYCCAAGGTTTATCAGATRTAGYAGCGAAACCCCAAGACCTTGAGCTCTCATACCATATGTTACGAACCAAATATCAATATAGCACAGAAAAACCTCAGAATAAGTACTCAACACCTTGAAAARGAGAAAAATTTAGATAATAATCCTCTTCAAGAGGGAAGCCTCCTTATACCCACATAAATGTCCAAATACAAGATGATTCCAAATGAAGATGTCTCCTTAGWATATATAGGAGACTAGGAGGTACAATTACAACTAATGGACCCAAGATGACATAAATAAAGTAACATTACTAATGTAATATGCCCCAATTAAGGGGTAATGTGCCACTATTTAGGGCTTAACATTMTATGAATGATTTTCCTRTGGAAKTTCAAGAGTT
Organism: Picea glauca; assembly: GCA_000966675.3. Classification (NCBI taxonomy): domain Eukaryota; kingdom Viridiplantae; phylum Streptophyta; class Pinopsida; order Pinales; family Pinaceae; genus Picea; species Picea glauca. Next base: position 32,471 of record JZKD02S1938371.1, read on the forward strand.
ATTGGATGAGTTTGTTGACATTGTGGTGGATGAGTTTCCTCATACCTTACTGCCCATAAGGAGTATTAGTCACCATGTTGACCTTTTTTCGAGAGAAATTTTKTCAAACMAAGAAGCATACAAATTAACCCCTCGAGAGAATGAAGAAGTCAAGGAGAAGGTTCAAGAGTTGTTGGACAAAKCACTTACCATTGAAATTCTGAGCTCATGTGTAGTACCAACTGTAKTGACTCCAAAKAAATATGGAGGTTSKAGAATGTGCATAGATTCTAGAGCCATCAACAAGATAACCATGAGGTATAGATTTCCTTTACCCAKAATGGATGATTTAACAAATTGTTTGAGTGGAKCTAGTTATTTTTCCAATATATACTTTAAAAGAGGTTATCATCAAATAARAATGAGAGAAGCAGATRAATGSAAAACATCATTCAAAACAAATGAAGGAMTCTATGAGTGGATTGTTATGCCATTTGGCTTAGAAAATTMTCCAAGTACATTCATGAGGTTAATGAATGAAGTGCTCWAGGATTTTATTAGGAAGTTTGTGATTGTTTATTTAGATGAWATTCTAGTTTTTAGCGAGACYGAGGAGGATCATTTAAGACACTTGAAGATGGTGTTGAGGAGGTTGCAACARGAAAAGTTGTTAGTGAATTTGAAGAAGTGTTCTTCATGAATATAGAACTTGTATATTTGGGGTTTGTAATCTATTGAAATGAAKTGAATATGGATCCAGAGAAGGTGASGGATATAAGAGAGTGGCCTTCTCCAAGAAGTGTGTTTAAAGTAAGAAGTTTTCATGGGTTAGAAATATTTTACAAAAGCATCATTAGGAATTTTAGCAGTATTTGCACACCCATACTGGATACTATAAAGAAGGAACATGGATATTTTAACTGGACAAAAGAAGCCAAGAAAGGATTTAGACTGTTAAAGGAAAAGAAAACATAACAATCTATCTTAATTTTTCCATACTTCAAGAAGACTTTCTAGGTCAAATGTGATGCAAGTGGAGTGGCCATCAGTGGGGTTTTAAGTTAGGATGATAAACATGTTTCTTATTTCAGTGAGAAGTTGAATGATGCTAAGAAGAAGTATTCAACATGTGACAAGGAATTTTACACTATAATTCAATCGTTGAAAAAGTGGAGACATTATCTTATACCAAAGGAGTTTATTATGTATACTGACAATCGTGCTTTGTAGTTCATAACCAGGAAAGAGAAATTGAACCAAGGACATGCCAAATGGGTAGAATTCATGCATAATTTTACTTTTATCATTAAACATATTAGTGGGAGTGCTAACAAGGTAAAAGATGCTTTAACCATGAGAAGTTTAATTTTGCAGGAATTCCAAGTGGAGACTTTTGGATTTGAACACCTCAAGGAGATGTGCCAGGAAGACCCAGATTTCAAGGAAGCTTATGAATCTTGTGAAAATCCTTTGTTGAGGGATAGAAGCCAATGGATGGAGTATATAATCCAAGAAGGATCATTATTCAAAGGAATTTGGTTGTGTATCCCAATATTCTCAATGAGGGACAATTTGATGAAGGAGAAACATAGTAGAGGATTGGATGGAAATTTTGGCCATGATAAAACATATGCATAATTAAGTTCTTCATACTGTTGGCCAGGAATGAGGTATAATGTGAAGAATTTTGTGGACAAGTGCATAATTTTCCAATATGATTAAGGAAAGAAGAAGAACAAAAGATTGCATCAACCATTGGCTATTCCAAACAAGCCATGGGATGTTATAAGTATGGATTTTGTTCTGGGATTTCCAAGAACCCAGAGGGGAAATGATTCAATATTTGTGGTAGTTGACATATTTTCAAATATGGAACATTTTATACCATGTCACAAAATAAGTGATTCTACTCACATAGAAAATATGGTTTTCAAGGAGATTGTGAGATTACATGGGTTACCACGAGTATCGTCTTAGATAGAGACACAATATTTGTGTGATACTTTTGGAAAAATTTGTGGAAGAAGCTGGGGAGTTTTTTTTATTTTAGTTCAACATATCACCCTTAGACATATGAACAGACTGAGATAGTGAATAAAATTTTGGGGACTCTTGTAATAAGTTTGGTAATTGGACATAAAAGTCAGTGGGATCAAATTCTGCCTCAAGCGTAGTTTGAATATAATGACTCACCAAACATGAGTACTAGTAAGATCCCATTCTATATAATGTATGGAATTAATCCAAGAGGAATTTCATAATTGAGATATTTGGGTAAATTTGAATTTTGAAGTGTAGGAGCAGAGGATTTTGTTGTAGAAATACAAAAGTTGCATGATCAAATCAAGGGACAGCTACAAAATAACAACCATATATATAAAGACAGAATATATAAAATAAGAAAATAGGTGAATTTTGAGATTGGAGACCAAGTATTAGAACATATTAGGAAGGAAATATTTCCAATAGGGAAATATAATAAACTAAATATGAAGAACATAGGACCTTGTAAAATCCTCGAAAAATTTGTTGCAAATACTTATGATATTGAACTACCAGAGGACATTGGAATTTCACCAATATTTAGTGTAGAAGACTTGTATCCTTTCAAATAGATGAAATAGGAGATACATATGATCAAGAGGATATTTAGTGGATGTGAGAAATTCCCATATCAGAAAAACCTCAGATATAAAATATTTTAGATCAGAGAATTGATAAGAGAATCAAGAGAAAGATTTATTATGAATATCTAGTTAAATGGAAGAATTATCCAGAAGAAGATGCAAGTTGGATAAATGGATAAGACATCCATAGGAAAGGAAAATAAGTGGAGGAACTCATGGAGAGGATCCCATGAATATTTTTTCTAGAGGAGTATGATGTAGGAGCATCACCGTCATCATTCAATGAGGCATAGTGGAAAGTGACTAAACATCCAATGCGACACACTTTGAGTGGTTTGGATCCCAAGGAGGGTGCGTCACTTTAATTTTGAGACCTTTGTAATTAAATATTCCATGAGATATTAAGGCTAGATCCATTATATATGATCCATGAGATTGTAATTTCCTTTAATGCATGTAGGATTGTACAAATTTTGAGCGTTGAATCATATCTTAATTGTAATTGTTTATTTATTGAATTAAGCTTAGTGGATGCTTTTAATTGTCATACGAAGCCATTAGAATAGTATGGAGGGAAGGCTCAAGAATCCCTTCATGTATAAATTAATGTAATATATTCCTAGAAGAGGCTGTTGGAAGCTGTTGTTGTTGTTGTTGTTGAAACTCTTGTAAATTATTGCTGAAGAAATATAGAAAAAGAGAATTGCTCGCACCTTTCTGAGACTATGAACTTGTTCATTATTCTAAAATTGAATAGATGTTGTGTTGTTATCTGTTTTTATTGAATGAGTATCTCAATGGTTTATTGAATGATTTCTAAATGCTATTATAAGTTTCAATTGTTTCTCTTATAAGAATATTAGTGCAAAGAGTGCATAGTGCCAATGCAAGGTGTGCAGAGGCCGAACCACTTATAGGTTCATAAACTCGAGAGAGATAGTGTCCATTTACACAGAGCGAGCATAAGGACTTCTCATACACTTAGAGTAGTGTAAAATCTCAGAGGAGAGACGAAGTGCAAGGAGTGCATAGAGCCAACACTTCGTTGAGTGTTGATAAATCTCACAAGAGATAGTGCAAGGAATGCACAGGTGACTTTTTCAAGTCCCAAGCTTAGGAGAAAATTTCAAAGTGTATGCGAGGGTTTGAGTCATCCAATTGATGAAACTCAAGAAGGGATAGAGAGAGTAAGTCGCCAAGAGGATAAATCCCTTTCTTTTAGGGTCGAGCGGATGGAATCAGTTTGGGAGAAGTTGAAATCCCTCACTACCTTTGTTGAAGGAGAAGGAGAGTGTTTGTTAATCCCCAAGTATTTCAAACTTTGTCTCTTTGGAATAATTAAGTTATTTGTTGCAACTGAGTCGTGAAGCTCCAAAGACCCGGAGTGAATTTCTATCGTAGATCAATGGGTGAGTATGAACCGTTGGATCCTCGAGTTGTTCAATGATTCAACACTACAGGAAAATTTGGTCATTGTCACATGGAGTGGAGAAACTCTTGAAGTCCCAATGTCTAGAGTTAATCGTTACCATCCATTGATGGGAAAATTAGACCGTATATTTCTGAGTTTTTCAGAATTTGACTATTCAAAATATTATGGGTGACAATTGTTTTGGCATGGAAATCCCAAAGCCTGGAGGCCCGAAGTCTTTCTTATCCATATATCGTGCAAAAGAGATAGATTTACACTCATTGTCTGATCAAGTATTGACTTTACGTTAGAGCATAGTGGAAGGATAGGGTAATACATGTTCCTACCGATCAATGCCACTTTATTTCTGAATTCGGTTGGTAACCACTGCGAGAGATTGGAGTGTTGTATTTACTGAATCCTTTGGAGCACCGAAGTCTCTGAGCTCTCAATAGCACCTTTCAATTAACCGTCCGCAGGTTTTTTGTGGACCTACATAAGGAAAGGTAAAAGGGGCCTATGTACATAGGAGAGGATCCAGTGGCGATCCAAGAGATAATTTGACTCTAGAAGAAGATCCTAGACTGGGAGGTCGCGCAATCACGTAGGGGGTGTTTTCATCAGAATACCATTAAATGAATCCATTATAATATAAAGTATTCATACCACAATATAAATTAATTTCATTTGAATCAAATTCAACTATTGTAATTAATATTTATTATTAGTATTATTATAATAATAACCGAGACATAATTTTTCATTTTCATTTTTTGTTATTAGTAACAATGCTTAACACATTGAATTTTTTTTATCTCCTTCAGACATTAATGCCAACAAATTTATGGTGCTCATGTATATGTTAGAACCATATCATTGTTCTTTTTGATATACCCCTTCAATTTTAGGGTACATGAGAAAGTTGAAGTCTCATTCCATGAGTGAGTAATCCTCCCTTTTTAAGAACTCAGAACCCATTTGGAATGAAGAGATTTCATATTGAATTAGTTATTCATGGAGTTCTTAAATTCCTATAAATGAAAACCACATGGAAACATTTGAATAAGAGAAGAATTGCAAGGTTAAGCTCACATAATGAGATTGGATATCATTTATCTTTCTCTCTCATCTCTACAATTCATTTCCCTTGTTCTTGTTTGTGTTCTTTCCTCAAAGAACAAAAACTTATTCATTCACCATTGTCAAAGAGGGTTTAAAGAAGAAAAAGGACCCATCCTAGAAAGAGTGCTAGAGATCATTTGCATCCAATCATTCCCTCTAGGCATTGTTATTCATTCTATCCTTTTCCATTGGACTAATATATGAGTATTGTTCTTTCAACCCAATTTCTTGTGTTTAAAATGGAATTCTTGTGGTTAAATTTGTAGTTTAGTTGCATGATTCTTGTTTGATTTTTCTATGATAATACTCTTGTGCTTGTCTCACTACTAAATTTTTCATGTTGTTTAGCTTACAATCTATCTTAAGAAAGGGTTTTTTCTCACCAATGCAAGAAAAACTCCAACACACTCTTAAAGAATCATTTGTTATTGTATCCCAACTATAGATCCTGATCAAGGATTTCCGCAACATGGGACAATTGTATTTGATACCATCAAGCTACATGGAGGTGTAATTATTTTTTTTTATCACAATATTGAACACTATGTATTTCAAAATATTATTTAGCTTTGTTAATCTAGGCCACACTTTTTGTCTAATTTTCATCAAATTTTGATAATTCGAGTTCTACCTTCATCTATATATTGGTTGACTTATGTAGAAATGTGGCATGATGATTGGTAATCCATTTTTGGATCTAGTCAATTATAGACTAGTTATATTTGAGTTTGGTTGATTTGTTGATTCTTTTATGAGTTTTCATAGCACAACCATACCTTTTTTCATATCATCCTTCAATGCATCCATTCTTGTAGTGATCTCTTTCTTGAAATTTTGTGTTATTTATTGTTTTAGCTTGTCACGTTTCTTTGTAATCTCTTTATTTATATTTTATAGTTTTTGGGGTTACTCCAAACGTGTTTTGACCTTATTAGGAGAGCACTAACCCAACAAAATATTTTGGTACCCACTAAACTAATTGCATGAAGCGTGATAAAAATGTGTGAAACTAAAATAAATATTTAAAAGTGTGAATGAAATTCTATTTAATATGTACACAACAACATATAAATACTTATAACATAGAGTAAAATAAACAACAATTAAAACCCATAAATAAAAGTAGTGAACACAGATAAAAACACTTATCTTTGTAAGAAAAAGTGCAACTAGTTGTAGTAGATGGATGTTCCACCCAACAATAAACTTTATTCTCTAATTCTCAGAAACAAGACACCCTCAAGATAGGGTTATGAATGATATGTATTGGATCATTATATCATTTTTGTCTATTTTAATGCATCCAAAGTAGAAAAAAATTAGAGGAATAAACTTACAAGGTCATTTTAATGGTACATCAAAGTTTGGAAAATTGGGGTTTATAACCTTTTAGAGTCTTTTTGAGGAAACAAATGGAAATTTTTGGGGTCAAAACTTTCTCATCATTAGCTTAGAACCATTGAAAATATTATACACCTTGAGACCTTTTCAAAAGATACGATAATAATGAAAGTCGATGATCCAGGAGGATATCAGTGGCCACCCACCTCTTCCAGCTAGCTCACATACAATTTTCATCTTGGTAGTTGTTTTCTAGCATTTGGGGTCCTAAACTNGGATATAAGAGAGTGGCCTTCTCCAAGAAGTGTGTTTAAAGTAAGAAGTTTTCATGGGTTAGAAATATTTTACAAAAGCATCATTAGGAATTTTAGCAGTATTTGCACACCCATACTGGATACTATAAAGAAGGAACATGGATATTTTAACTGGACAAAAGAAGCCAAGAAAGGATTTAGACTGTTAAAGGAAAAGAAAACATAACAATCTATCTTAATTTTTCCATACTTCAAGAAGACTTTCTAGGTCAAATGTGATGCAAGTGGAGTGGCCATCAGTGGGGTTTTAAGTTAGGATGATAAACATGTTTCTTATTTCAGTGAGAAGTTGAATGATGCTAAGAAGAAGTATTCAACATGTGACAAGGAATTTTACACTATAATTCAATCGTTGAAAAAGTGGAGACATTATCTTATACCAAAGGAGTTTATTATGTATACTGACAATCGTGCTTTGTAGTTCATAACCAGGAAAGAGAAATTGAACCAAGGACATGCCAAATGGGTAGAATTCATGCATAATTTTACTTTTATCATTAAACATATTAGTGGGAGTGCTAACAAGGTAAAAGATGCTTTAACCATGAGAAGTTTAATTTTGCAGGAATTCCAAGTGGAGACTTTTGGATTTGAACACCTCAAGGAGATGTGCCAGGAAGACCCAGATTTCAAGGAAGCTTATGAATCTTGTGAAAATCCTTTGTTGAGGGATAGAAGCCAATGGATGGAGTATATAATCCAAGAAGGATCATTATTCAAAGGAATTTGGTTGTGTATCCCAATATTCTCAATGAGGGACAATTTGATGAAGGAGAAACATAGTAGAGGATTGGATGGAAATTTTGGCCATGATAAAACATATGCATAATTAAGTTCTTCATACTGTTGGCCAGGAATGAGGTATAATGTGAAGAATTTTGTGGACAAGTGCATAATTTTCCAATATGATTAAGGAAAGAAGAAGAACAAAAGATTGCATCAACCATTGGCTATTCCAAACAAGCCATGGGATGTTATAAGTATGGATTTTGTTCTGGGATTTCCAAGAACCCAGAGGGGAAATGATTCAATATTTGTGGTAGTTGACATATTTTCAAATATGGAACATTTTATACCATGTCACAAAATAAGTGATTCTACTCACATAGAAAATATGGTTTTCAAGGAGATTGTGAGATTACATGGGTTACCACGAGTATCGTCTTAGATAGAGACACAATATTTGTGTGATACTTTTGGAAAAATTTGTGGAAGAAGCTGGGGAGTTTTTTTTATTTTAGTTCAACATATCACCCTTAGACATATGAACAGACTGAGATAGTGAATAAAATTTTGGGGACTCTTGTAATAAGTTTGGTAATTGGACATAAAAGTCAGTGGGATCAAATTCTGCCTCAAGCGTAGTTTGAATATAATGACTCACCAAACATGAGTACTAGTAAGATCCCATTCTATATAATGTATGGAATTAATCCAAGAGGAATTTCATAATTGAGATATTTGGGTAAATTTGAATTTTGAAGTGTAGGAGCAGAGGATTTTGTTGTAGAAATACAAAAGTTGCATGATCAAATCAAGGGACAGCTACAAAATAACAACCATATATATAAAGACAGAATATATAAAATAAGAAAATAGGTGAATTTTGAGATTGGAGACCAAGTATTAGAACATATTAGGAAGGAAATATTTCCAATAGGGAAATATAATAAACTAAATATGAAGAACATAGGACCTTGTAAAATCCTCGAAAAATTTGTTGCAAATACTTATGATATTGAACTACCAGAGGACATTGGAATTTCACCAATATTTAGTGTAGAAGACTTGTATCCTTTCAAATAGATGAAATAGGAGATACATATGATCAAGAGGATATTTAGTGGATGTGAGAAATTCCCATATCAGAAAAACCTCAGATATAAAATATTTTAGATCAGAGAATTGATAAGAGAATCAAGAGAAAGATTTATTATGAATATCTAGTTAAATGGAAGAATTATCCAGAAGAAGATGCAAGTTGGATAAATGGATAAGACATCCATAGGAAAGGAAAATAAGTGGAGGAACTCATGGAGAGGATCCCATGAATATTTTTTCTAGAGGAGTATGATGTAGGAGCATCACCGTCATCATTCAATGAGGCATAGTGGAAAGTGACTAAACATCCAATGCGACACACTTTGAGTGGTTTGGATCCCAAGGAGGGTGCGTCACTTTAATTTTGAGACCTTTGTAATTAAATATTCCATGAGATATTAAGGCTAGATCCATTATATATGATCCATGAGATTGTAATTTCCTTTAATGCATGTAGGATTGTACAAATTTTGAGCGTTGAATCATATCTTAATTGTAATTGTTTATTTATTGAATTAAGCTTAGTGGATGCTTTTAATTGTCATACGAAGCCATTAGAATAGTATGGAGGGAAGGCTCAAGAATCCCTTCATGTATAAATTAATGTAATATATTCCTAGAAGAGGCTGTTGGAAGCTGTTGTTGTTGTTGTTGTTGAAACTCTTGTAAATTATTGCTGAAGAAATATAGAAAAAGAGAATTGCTCGCACCTTTCTGAGACTATGAACTTGTTCATTATTCTAAAATTGAATAGATGTTGTGTTGTTATCTGTTTTTATTGAATGAGTATCTCAATGGTTTATTGAATGATTTCTAAATGCTATTATAAGTTTCAATTGTTTCTCTTATAAGAATATTAGTGCAAAGAGTGCATAGTGCCAATGCAAGGTGTGCAGAGGCCGAACCACTTATAGGTTCATAAACTCGAGAGAGATAGTGTCCATTTACACAGAGCGAGCATAAGGACTTCTCATACACTTAGAGTAGTGTAAAATCTCAGAGGAGAGACGAAGTGCAAGGAGTGCATAGAGCCAACACTTCGTTGAGTGTTGATAAATCTCACAAGAGATAGTGCAAGGAATGCACAGGTGACTTTTTCAAGTCCCAAGCTTAGGAGAAAATTTCAAAGTGTATGCGAGGGTTTGAGTCATCCAATTGATGAAACTCAAGAAGGGATAGAGAGAGTAAGTCGCCAAGAGGATAAATCCCTTTCTTTTAGGGTCGAGCGGATGGAATCAGTTTGGGAGAAGTTGAAATCCCTCACTACCTTTGTTGAAGGAGAAGGAGAGTGTTTGTTAATCCCCAAGTATTTCAAACTTTGTCTCTTTGGAATAATTAAGTTATTTGTTGCAACTGAGTCGTGAAGCTCCAAAGACCCGGAGTGAATTTCTATCGTAGATCAATGGGTGAGTATGAACCGTTGGATCCTCGAGTTGTTCAATGATTCAACACTACAGGAAAATTTGGTCATTGTCACATGGAGTGGAGAAACTCTTGAAGTCCCAATGTCTAGAGTTAATCGTTACCATCCATTGATGGGAAAATTAGACCGTATATTTCTGAGTTTTTCAGAATTTGACTATTCAAAATATTATGGGTGACAATTGTTTTGGCATGGAAATCCCAAAGCCTGGAGGCCCGAAGTCTTTCTTATCCATATATCGTGCAAAAGAGATAGATTTACACTCATTGTCTGATCAAGTATTGACTTTACGTTAGAGCATAGTGGAAGGATAGGGTAATACATGTTCCTACCGATCAATGCCACTTTATTTCTGAATTCGGTTGGTAACCACTGCGAGAGATTGGAGTGTTGTATTTACTGAATCCTTTGGAGCACCGAAGTCTCTGAGCTCTCAATAGCACCTTTCAATTAACCGTCCGCAGGTTTTTTGTGGACCTACATAAGGAAAGGTAAAAGGGGCCTATGTACATAGGAGAGGATCCAGTGGCGATCCAAGAGATAATTTGACTCTAGAAGAAGATCCTAGACTGGGAGGTCGCGCAATCACGTAGGGGGTGTTTTCATCAGAATACCATTAAATGAATCCATTATAATATAAAGTATTCATACCACAATATAAATTAATTTCATTTGAATCAAATTCAACTATTGTAATTAATATTTATTATTAGTATTATTATAATAATAACCGAGACATAATTTTTCATTTTCATTTTTTGTTATTAGTAACAATGCTTAACACATTGAATTTTTTTTATCTCCTTCAGACATTAATGCCAACAAATTTATGGTGCTCATGTATATGTTAGAACCATATCATTGTTCTTTTTGATATACCCCTTCAATTTTAGGGTACATGAGAAAGTTGAAGTCTCATTCCATGAGTGAGTAATCCTCCCTTTTTAAGAACTCAGAACCCATTTGGAATGAAGAGATTTCATATTGAATTAGTTATTCATGGAGTTCTTAAATTCCTATAAATGAAAACCACATGGAAACATTTGAATAAGAGAAGAATTGCAAGGTTAAGCTCACATAATGAGATTGGATATCATTTATCTTTCTCTCTCATCTCTACAATTCATTTCCCTTGTTCTTGTTTGTGTTCTTTCCTCAAAGAACAAAAACTTATTCATTCACCATTGTCAAAGAGGGTTTAAAGAAGAAAAAGGACCCATCCTAGAAAGAGTGCTAGAGATCATTTGCATCCAATCATTCCCTCTAGGCATTGTTATTCATTCTATCCTTTTCCATTGGACTAATATATGAGTATTGTTCTTTCAACCCAATTTCTTGTGTTTAAAATGGAATTCTTGTGGTTAAATTTGTAGTTTAGTTGCATGATTCTTGTTTGATTTTTCTATGATAATACTCTTGTGCTTGTCTCACTACTAAATTTTTCATGTTGTTTAGCTTACAATCTATCTTAAGAAAGGGTTTTTTCTCACCAATGCAAGAAAAACTCCAACACACTCTTAAAGAATCATTTGTTATTGTATCCCAACTATAGATCCTGATCAAGGATTTCCGCAACATGGGACAATTGTATTTGATACCATCAAGCTACATGGAGGTGTAATTATTTTTTTTTATCACAATATTGAACACTATGTATTTCAAAATATTATTTAGCTTTGTTAATCTAGGCCACACTTTTTGTCTAATTTTCATCAAATTTTGATAATTCGAGTTCTACCTTCATCTATATATTGGTTGACTTATGTAGAAATGTGGCATGATGATTGGTAATCCATTTTTGGATCTAGTCAATTATAGACTAGTTATATTTGAGTTTGGTTGATTTGTTGATTCTTTTATGAGTTTTCATAGCACAACCATACCTTTTTTCATATCATCCTTCAATGCATCCATTCTTGTAGTGATCTCTTTCTTGAAATTTTGTGTTATTTATTGTTTTAGCTTGTCACGTTTCTTTGTAATCTCTTTATTTATATTTTATAGTTTTTGGGGTTACTCCAAACGTGTTTTGACCTTATTAGGAGAGCACTAACCCAACAAAATATTTTGGTACCCACTAAACCAATTGCATGAAGCGTGATAAAAATGTGTGAAACTAAAATGAATATTTAAAAGTGTGAATGCAATTCTATTTAATATGTACACAACAACATATAAATACTTATAACATAGAGTAAAATAAACAACAATTAAAACCCATAAATAAAAGTAGTGAACATAGATAAAAACACTTATCTTTGTAAGAAAAAGTGCAACTAGTTGTAGTAGATGGATGTTCCACCCAACAATAAACTTTATTCTCTAATTCTCGGAAACAAGACACCCTCAAGATAGGGCTATGAATGATATGTATTGGATCATTATATCATTTTTGTCTATTTTAATGCATCCAAAGTAGAAAAAAATTAGAGGAATAAACTTACAAGGTCATTTTAATGGTACATCAGAGTTTGGAAAATTGGGGTTTATAACCTTTTAGAGTCTTTTTGAGGAAACAAATGGAAATTTTTGGGGTCAAAACTTTCTCATCATTAGCTTAGAACCATTGACAATATTATACACCTTGAGACCTTTTCAAAAGATACAATAATAATGAAAGTCGATGATCCAGGAGGATATCAGTGGCCACCCACCTCTTCCAGCTAGCTCACATACAATTTTCATCTTGGTAGTTGTTTTCTAGCGTTTGGGGTCCTAAACTTCCAGGGCCATTTTAAGGCCCTAAACTATTTTTTTTTGTCCTACCACAATCACACTATAGTTGGAGTCACAGTGTGATGGAATAATGTGTTATCCTTAGATAGAACTTTCTAATGGGTTATCATGCACTGAAAATGAAGGTTGTATGCAAACGTTACAACCTCAAGAAGTTGATGTACCAACGTACCCCCATTGGGCCTCACATGACTTTTGCTGCTTCATCTCCTAGGGTTAGGTTTTTGGATCTCTAGGGTTTTTTTATTACTTCTTGGTGCTAAAACGGTTTGGAGGCCTCATTTTAATGTGCTCAAGCAAATGCACACAATTGCCACATCTCTTCTCATATATTAGCTACCACCATTTGAGAAAGATTGTTTCATTATGCATTTTATAGTTTCAATAGATTTCTTTATTTAAGTTTCACTATATCTATGCTATTGTTCTTTGTATATCTATGTTAATGTGATAGATCTGTGTTTCATTTATTTCCACTCATAAATTTGGATCATTGGTATCAACGTGTTTTTCTCTTCATTTGTTTCTTTATGCATGTCCCCAATCAGTTCAGGGTATAAGTGGTTGGGAATCGAACTCGATGACTAGCCATGGGGGAAGAAAAGAGAGATAATGGGGCAGGATATCCCTTTAAATTGTTGCTCAACGAAGCCCTCTCACGAAAAATGAATGATATGATGGATAATTTTGTACAGATACTTCGACAACTGCCAACATGTGACACATCTTCCTCAAGCGGAGGCATCACCCCCTTTAAGATACATATTAATTTTGATATTCCTATATTTTAAGGTCAAATATATTCAAATGTTGTATAAAAATGCTTAAACCTTCTAGAAGGGTATTTTTTTGTCCATAATTTTTCTGACAGAGAAAATATTACATTTGTGCTCTTTAAGAATGTTCCCCATGTCCAAGATTGGTGGGGTGCTTTTTGTGAGAAAAAGGAAAGAAATGGAACTACATTATTTGTAGTCACACCCACTTGGGGTTCTTTCAAGGATGTTATTAAGGAAAAATACTACCTGATTGTAATTTATGAAAACTTATATACAATATGGACCACACTAGGGAAGGAAAGGGACCAAACAGTGCTAGAGTTCACCAATGTCTTCCATACCTTGCACATCAATATGGGTATCAAATACTTTGAGGGACATCTCATGCTCAAGTACCATGAAAGTCTTCATAAATACATCCAAACATAAATTCAATTTTTGGACATCTCATCCTTGCGTGAAACCTATCGATATGTTGTCAAAATTGAGCAGAAGCTTAAACAAAAGACGCAGTGGTTTGTGTCTGTGATCCCCTCACTGTAAAAGTAGGGAAAAGGTGGCCCCAACCTGTAGAACAAAGAGAATAGAAAGGATGGAAAGAATCAGGAAAACAAGTCTAAAGTAAAAACAAATAAGGACAATGGGAAGAAACATAAAGACATTTGGAAGTGGTGTGAGTTACTTAAGATCTCCTATCATAACACTACTTAATGCCTCTCAAAGAAGTCATTAGTGGTCAATTTGAAAGCCTATTAATCAAATTGGGCTCCAACTTTGAGTCGAAATAATACAAAGGGATAAGGATCATTGATACAGAACCCAATGCCATTGTTGCTACCATGAAGGTCCATCCCGGTGAACCTAATGAACCATAGGAAGGTGATAACCTCTATCATTCATAGATATGGGTGAGGGATAATCCACTGTACTTCACCATTGATAGCAGTATATAGAAGAACCTAATCTCAATGGAGGTCATCAAGTAGTTCTCTCTATCTACAAAACAAAATGCACAACCATACAACATTGGTTGGCTCTACCAAGGGAGTGATATTCATGTCAGCCAACATTGTCACCTTCCCTACGACATCAAGCCCTTCAAATATTTGGTATTTTATGATGTCTCCCCACTTGAAGTTTGTGATGTTCTATTGGTCCAACCTTATTTATGGAAATTTCATGTTGTATATGAGTCTAGGCCTTGTATTTTTATTGTTAGTTTAGACAGTAAATTGCATAGGATACCTGAGGTGGTTGTACCTACTCCCATTTCCTTAATCTCATCCAAGCAATGAAGGAAGGTCATATCTTAGACTGGGAAGTTTGTCTTCTTCGTGATTCACAGTAAAGTGAGTGGAAAGTTATAGCCACATTCATGGCCTTCGTGGAAGGTCTCTCCATGCACCAGAAGAAAGTGGATAATGTCATGGAGGTGTTAGCACTGAGAGTCACCCTCAAATTGCGAAAGGATAAGTCCAGTACCCATAAAAATGTTTGTGGAGGTAAGTTTATGAGTGGATTTCAAATGGACAAAGCTCAGCATAACAATGTTTAACACAGAAAACTGGGCTGGCAATGCATAAGCAAATAAGGTTCTCATTAACTTCAGTCGATGATTTAAGGTTAAAGGTGATAAGGATGAAGAATTAGTGAGGAAAGTGGACAGGTCTTCCATGAGAATTTTTCCTTCAAGAAGGTTGGTGCAGAAAAATGCATGTGCAATAACACTCTTGAACTTAAGTTTAAACTACGGAAATATATCACAACAACATTATAATCAAACCTCCATTACAATACAACTACAACATCTCATCTAGATCATCCATGCATGCACATTCCAACATAAGAGGAAACATGAAAGTGAAAGGAAATACTGAAATAGATCATAGCAACATTATAATAAAAACTCCATTAAAATACAACTACAACATCTCCTCTCGATCATCCTTGCATGAGTGTTTCAACACAAGAAGAAACAAGATGATGAAAGAAAGTGAATTCTATTAATTAGAAAGTCTTAGTTCTCATACAGAACTAGAGAACGTCTCTGCTATAAAACTATTACAAAATAGGGAGCTTTGCTCAACCATCAACCCTAACATATTCTTCACCTGAAGTATTTATACCCAAAATAGTGGATAATTGTTAGGAGCGTGAGCTAGACATCATGTCCAAGGATTTTCATCTGTGCATCCTTCTGTCAGACTATGCATGTATCCTTCATTCAGATGCAAGCTCAAATCATCATGGGTCTGCAGGAAAAAACCGTCCATCGTGGTACCTTGGGCTGACACTTCTGTCTCCACGACCAAACCCTCCATGCCTTCTATTTATGGAGTGAGCTGAGGTTTCAATTACCAGTCCTTCTTCATTAACTGATTTCCCCTCAGGATCGGGATGAGGATTGACGACTAGGGGGTGACCACATTCTACTATTGGATTCGGTGTTGAATGAGAATGTGATTTTGGGGCCATCGAAAGTGGTTTTGGCCCACACCTCTTTTGGGGCTAAAACTCACCACCTTCCGCCACATATCTCTCTCACAATATCATGGTTTATATCTAAATGGCCCTGGGATCTTTGTTGTTGAAACATGAACTTTCTTTTTGCTTGTATTTTAGACCAAATGGACTGCCTTTGACCATTGTGTTTTGTGCTCATGGCTATCACCTGTATCATCAAAGGACTTGGACGACTTGCTATGAGCTCAGGCAAACAAGATGACCAGTACTTTTCACCCAAATCTTGATAAGTGTTTATCCTTTAATACAAATAGAAAAACTTTCAACTGGGACTTAGTCAAGTGAGACACTAGGGGAAGCTAGGTTCTTAAACAAAAGGGAGATCGACTTTACCAAATAGNTTTGGGGTCCTAAACTTCCAGGGCCATTTTAAGGCCCTAAACTATTTTTTTTTGTCCTACCACAATCACACTATAGTTGGAGTCACAGTGTGATGGAATAATGTGTTATCCTTAGATAGAACTTTCTAATGGGTTATCATGCACTGAAAATGAAGGTTGTATGCAAACGTTACAACCTCAAGAAGTTGATGTACCAACGTACCCCCATTGGGCCTCACATGACTTTTGCTGCTTCATCTCCTAGGGTTAGGTTTTTGGATCTCTAGGGTTTTTTTATTACTTCTTGGTGCTAAAACGGTTTGGAGGCCTCATTTTAATGTGCTCAAGCAAATGCACACAATTGCCACATCTCTTCTCATATATTAGCTACCACCATTTGAGAAAGATTGTTTCATTATGCATTTTATAGTTTCAATAGATTTCTTTATTTAAGTTTCACTATATCTATGCTATTGTTCTTTGTATATCTATGTTAATGTGATAGATCTGTGTTTCATTTATTTCCACTCATAAATTTGGATCATTGGTATCAACGTGTTTTTCTCTTCATTTGTTTCTTTATGCATGTCCCCAATCAGTTCAGGGTATAAGTGGTTGGGAATCGAACTCGATGACTAGCCATGGGGGAAGAAAAGAGAGATAATGGGGCAGGATATCCCTTTAAATTGTTGCTCAACGAAGCCCTCTCACGAAAAATGAATGATATGATGGATAATTTTGTACAGATACTTCGACAACTGCCAACATGTGACACATCTTCCTCAAGCGGAGGCATCACCCCCTTTAAGATACATATTAATTTTGATATTCCTATATTTTAAGGTCAAATATATTCAAATGTTGTATAAAAATGCTTAAACCTTCTAGAAGGGTATTTTTTTGTCCATAATTTTTCTGACAGAGAAAATATTACATTTGTGCTCTTTAAGAATGTTCCCCATGTCCAAGATTGGTGGGGTGCTTTTTGTGAGAAAAAGGAAAGAAATGGAACTACATTATTTGTAGTCACACCCACTTGGGGTTCTTTCAAGGATGTTATTAAGGAAAAATACTACCTGATTGTAATTTATGAAAACTTATATACAATATGGACCACACTAGGGAAGGAAAGGGACCAAACAGTGCTAGAGTTCACCAATGTCTTCCATACCTTGCACATCAATATGGGTATCAAATACTTTGAGGGACATCTCATGCTCAAGTACCATGAAAGTCTTCATAAATACATCCAAACATAAATTCAATTTTTGGACATCTCATCCTTGCGTGAAACCTATCGATATGTTGTCAAAATTGAGCAGAAGCTTAAACAAAAGACGCAGTGGTTTGTGTCTGTGATCCCCTCACTGTAAAAGTAGGGAAAAGGTGGCCCCAACCTGTAGAACAAAGAGAATAGAAAGGATGGAAAGAATCAGGAAAACAAGTCTAAAGTAAAAACAAATAAGGACAATGGGAAGAAACATAAAGACATTTGGAAGTGGTGTGAGTTACTTAAGATCTCCTATCATAACACTACTTAATGCCTCTCAAAGAAGTCATTAGTGGTCAATTTGAAAGCCTATTAATCAAATTGGGCTCCAACTTTGAGTCGAAATAATACAAAGGGATAAGGATCATTGATACAGAACCCAATGCCATTGTTGCTACCATGAAGGTCCATCCCGGTGAACCTAATGAACCATAGGAAGGTGATAACCTCTATCATTCATAGATATGGGTGAGGGATAATCCACTGTACTTCACCATTGATAGCAGTATATAGAAGAACCTAATCTCAATGGAGGTCATCAAGTAGTTCTCTCTATCTACAAAACAAAATGCACAACCATACAACATTGGTTGGCTCTACCAAGGGAGTGATATTCATGTCAGCCAACATTGTCACCTTCCCTACGACATCAAGCCCTTCAAATATTTGGTATTTTATGATGTCTCCCCACTTGAAGTTTGTGATGTTCTATTGGTCCAACCTTATTTATGGAAATTTCATGTTGTATATGAGTCTAGGCCTTGTATTTTTATTGTTAGTTTAGACAGTAAATTGCATAGGATACCTGAGGTGGTTGTACCTACTCCCATTTCCTTAATCTCATCCAAGCAATGAAGGAAGGTCATATCTTAGACTGGGAAGTTTGTCTTCTTCGTGATTCACAGTAAAGTGAGTGGAAAGTTATAGCCACATTCATGGCCTTCGTGGAAGGTCTCTCCATGCACCAGAAGAAAGTGGATAATGTCATGGAGGTGTTAGCACTGAGAGTCACCCTCAAATTGCGAAAGGATAAGTCCAGTACCCATAAAAATGTTTGTGGAGGTAAGTTTATGAGTGGATTTCAAATGGACAAAGCTCAGCATAACAATGTTTAACACAGAAAACTGGGCTGGCAATGCATAAGCAAATAAGGTTCTCATTAACTTCAGTCGATGATTTAAGGTTAAAGGTGATAAGGATGAAGAATTAGTGAGGAAAGTGGACAGGTCTTCCATGAGAATTTTTCCTTCAAGAAGGTTGGTGCAGAAAAATGCATGTGCAATAACACTCTTGAACTTAAGTTTAAACTACGGAAATATATCACAACAACATTATAATCAAACCTCCATTACAATACAACTACAACATCTCATCTAGATCATCCATGCATGCACATTCCAACATAAGAGGAAACATGAAAGTGAAAGGAAATACTGAAATAGATCATAGCAACATTATAATAAAAACTCCATTAAAATACAACTACAACATCTCCTCTCGATCATCCTTGCATGAGTGTTTCAACACAAGAAGAAACAAGATGATGAAAGAAAGTGAATTCTATTAATTAGAAAGTCTTAGTTCTCATACAGAACTAGAGAACGTCTCTGCTATAAAACTATTACAAAATAGGGAGCTTTGCTCAACCATCAACCCTAACATATTCTTCACCTGAAGTATTTATACCCAAAATAGTGGATAATTGTTAGGAGCGTGAGCTAGACATCATGTCCAAGGATTTTCATCTATGCATCCTTCTGTCAGACTATGCATGTATCCTTCATTCAGATGCAAGCTCAAATCATCATGGGTCTGCAGGAAAAAACCATCCATCGTGGTACCTTGGGCTGGCACTTCTGTCTCCACGACCAAACCCTCCATGCCTTCTATTTATGGAGTGAGATGAGGTTTCAATTACCAGTCCTTCTTCATTAACTGATTTCCCCTCAGGATCGGGATGAGGATTGACGACTAGGGGGTGACCACATGCTACTATTGGATTCGTTGTTGAATGAGAACGTGATTTTGGGGCCATCGAAAGTGGTTTTGAACCACACCTCTTTTGGGCCTAAAAATCACCACCTTCCGCCACATAGCTCTCCCACAATATCATGGTTTATATCTAAATGGCCCTGGGATATTCGTTGTTGAAACATGAACTTTCTTGTTGCTTGTATTTTAGACCAAATGGACTGCCTTTGACCATTGTGTTTTGTGCTCATGGCTATCACCTGTATCATCAAAGGACTTGGACGACTTTCTATGAGCTCAGGCAAACAAGATGACCAGTACTTTGCACCCAAATCTTGATAAGTGTTTATCCTTCAATACAAATAGAAAAACTTTCAACTGGGACTTAGTCAAGTGAGACACTAGGGGAAGCTAGGTTCTTAAACAAAAGGGAGATCGACTTTACCAAATAGAAGGGAAAAATCCTAGGATTGGCATACAAAAAAGAGAGATATGAGGCAAGGGTGAAGACTTAGGTATTAAGAACAATTTCATTCGACCCTTGACAACTTCATGTGATAAAATTTGCTCCATAGGGGATGGCATGCTCCCTCTGAGCTGCTAAGAAAAAGATGTTGCAGTGCCTTTAGAGTTTGGGTCATGGAGTCACTTATTCAAACATAAATCAAAGATAAATTGGTATCTACAATGGATAGAAAGCCAATCATGGCTTAAGAAAAATATTTTTCTATAGTGGGAAAACCCCTCCACAAACTACACCAGGCTTCTAAAGTGTAGGCAGAGCTAACCGTCTAAAGTATCCTAATTTTTAATCACTATCCCGACATTACCCCACAATCATACATAAAATACAATAAAGAGGGATCTAGTAGGCCTACATTATACTCCGCGTACGGTGTCAATCCCTTTGCGCTTGGTTGTTTCCTGACTGCAAATATCCTCCCAAGGTTGACCTGCATTTATCAAAAGACAAAGAAGAAACTACAAACATGCATTATATATATGGATTAGTGGGTTAAAAATCATAAACAAGAAATGTAAAAAATCCATAAATATTTAAGACATCATTTGGCAGGACAGAAAAAGTACTTCTTTATATTAATCTCACAAAAACTCACTTACAGCGTGAAACGACACTACTCCTAGAACTTGGTCCTAGGCTCCTCTTCACCATGCACCAACTGCTTCCATGTCTTCTTCTCCTCTTCAGTTCTCTCTAGGGAAATGGAAAGGGCTTGCAATTGGGGAAAAGGGGAGAATGATAAAATGGCAAGAGTTTCTTTGCTCTCATTCTTCCCTTTGGAATGGGACCCCAACCCCTTATTTTATAGGCAAAAATAGATAGTAACGGTTGGGGTGACTAGCTATGGGAGGTAAAACGGTTAAGTAATGGCCCAAAAACCCGTATCCCTTTCCAATTTTCATTTTTCATGATATTATGTGAGTGTATGCGAGCTATAGTGGCTCAACAAGCGTGTGTACGTGGGAAGTAATGGTGCAGGGCACATACACCTTTAAAACAATGGTTTTTAGAAGAGCTATTCAATGATGGCTTGGAAAAGATAACAAGTTAGATAGCCTGATGCTAGGTATGCATGTCTGGTGCAATTTAGGGTTATAACAAATTCCCCCTAATGTGTGAGGTCAGAGGAGGATCTAATGATCGAAATACATTGCAAATCTTCACCAATGTACGAAGCGAGTGATCCCAGAGACTAGAGTTTAGGAGGTTCCATATGCAAAATAAACATTTGTCTCATCGAGGCGGGCATACCCATGCTCGGGATGAAATAAAATCATGGTTTCTAGTGAAATACACTGGAGATCCATGTCATATAACTATATAAAGTGTAGTTGTGAGTAGTACACAATGGATCTACATCTTAAAAATCAAAATATATACATGTCTAGTATCCATCTTCAAGAATCCAATGATGCCTAATGGTTGGAGATGAGGTCTTCAGAGCTCGAGAAACAACTTCAAAATATTAAAAGCTCGGGTAAGAGTGTAATATCAGTGTATGACTTCACTACCCATAGGTCTTTGATGAATCGTCGGGAACATACAACAGGATGTTAGTGATCAGGCAGAGAAATGCATTGATGTTGAGAAAGGACTTGATTGGTCTTTCAGGGTGGTCGAGTATGAGAAAAAGAGACAAACTACAGAAGGGACGAATCAATTTTAGTAAAACTTCCCTTGGAAAAAATCACGACAAATGATGAGACTCAGGAAGCATGGAATTGACATAAGTTCACAATGTAGGAGGAAATGCAAACCCTCCATATGTTTGGAAGG
>JZKD02S1938382.1:39397-51172 GCA_000966675.3 Picea glauca
TTATTTGTCTTGTCTCGCAAACAGGTGCCCTTATCAGTGGAATATCTTCTTTGACTATCTCCTTCTTGGCAGTAATCTGTGAAAGGGAATTCTTATCTTGATCCATTAGCCCTTTCAAAAACCCAGATTACTCGGGACGTCTCCCTTGGACTAGCCATCCTAAATAGAAAGAGCTCCCCATCGAGGTGACAGTGGGTGGGGAAGCTCCTGTTACGCCAGTTTGAAGCCTTGACTCAAACTAACCTAAACCCTTCCTACAAACTGTGCGATAACAACGCCAATTTAGTATTCACTTGCCTTTGGCTTTGGGCAAGTACAAATTGCGCGATAACAGGTATCATGCAGCTTATCATTCAAGGCCATCTTCTGGTTTTCATTCTTCGCCTCAAATATGTTCTTAAGTGCATCCCACATCTCTTGGGTTGTCTTCTTCTCAGCCAAGTGTGGAATAAGGTGGTCCTTTACCATCTAGAATAATCCTCTGAGCTTTGGCCTCTTTTACCTCATGCAAATCCAAAGCAACAAGATCTGCTATGGGAGCCACAACAACAGAACTGACAGTTCCAAATCTTGTTCTCCTTGAGAACAACTGACATCCCAATGCACACTACCCAATGCATTCTCTTATAATCTGAAAGTGACCCTTCACCTTCTCCAACCCTCGATCTAATGGCCAAAATCTAATCTTGCCTTTACAAGATCAAAGGTCATGATTCATTCCCTCCAAAATAAATCACTTTAAAATATTAAAGTACATTTTCACTTTATAACATAAGTGCACTTATGAGATAAAGTCACTTTAATATTAGAAGGTACACTTTATTAAAAAGATCACTTTAATAAAAGAACCACTTTATCACAACATTATAAAAACCCATTACAAAGTCAAGTGTCTAGTAGTGTAGGTACAAGGTTGCTTCCGCATACAAGACAAACATGCGGAGTACCTCCCAAGCTAAAAAGCTAACATTAAAGTTATGCCAGGTGCAGAGCGGGCTTCCAAAGGTCTACAAGGCAACAATAGACTTTGATATGAAAAATGTCTAGACTTGTAAAATAAGAGGTTTAGGAGTTAAGTGTGGTTTGATATTTGATTATTCTAATGAAAGCCAGCTTGCCATTAGGCTTAAAATCTTCAGAATTCTTCCCACTTCGATAGATAACAAAGTGCAGCGGCATAAAGCTCTGTTGGGATGGCCTATCAAAGAATTCTAATCCATTAAAGCCAGAGGTGTTGCCCTTTCTTAATATTCGAGTATAAAAGCAATTGAATAGAAAACTAACTTCTATTTCTTAGGCATCAACATAAGCCATTCTACAGGCTTCCGCTTTCGCTTCCCGAATTGTAGAAAAAAAAATTAAAACCTCATGAGCTCTTTATACTGTTGCACAATCTGTAGTGCCTAGCAATAGAGAAACCTTGTTTTGAAACTGCAAAACTTTTAACATGAGACTTTGAAATTAACTGGATAGTTTAATATGCATTCACTATTTCAAATTCAGCTTTAATAATACATCACTTTATGATCGTTATCATATATTTCAATTGGTCATCTGTGCTTGGTATTACAGTTTACTCAAGTAGAAGAAAAGCAGATAGTACAGTTAGCAATGAACTTTGTATCCATTCTTACTAAATAGGTTTGTCCATTTTTTTTGATTTATCTACAGATGCAGAAATATCTTTCAACTTCTGATGGAAATGGAAAAACTGATATTGATCAAAAGAAGCTCCAACCTATTTTTGAAACAGTAATATCTTTGTACAGAAACGATTTGATCTGGTGGCATCTGAACTTGGCTCTATCTTCTTTCTTCTTTCAAACAACATCAAGTCTCTTCCACACTAGTGCTAGATTGAATCAAATATAATGAGCAGACTAGGATAAGTACATCCATCTTCACTATTTGCTTTCGAATGTTACACTAACACATACCAATGCTGCCTTCATACCGTTTTTCCACCCAGCCACATCACGTTGCTCATGCTGCTCCTGTCTAATAGATCCGCAGTGAGCTGTGTGTGAAAGAAAATCTTCTTGTTGAAATGCTTCTACTGCGGCTCGCAGAGCTGCAGGCCAAAATCCATGTACACCAAATTTCAAAATCAACCAAAACTTGCAATTCAAGAGATAAAAGTTAAAATATAAAGTGGCCACATGGCTAAAATTTTCTATTGTCTGGAAATCAACAATCCTTCATAGCTTTGCTGGTATTGTCTCAGAAGTCACAGAGTAATATAGTAAAATTAATTTTTCATATTTAGGATACTGATTATATTTAACATCTCAAGCCCATCTATTTCTCTCCTAATCAAACATTTCTACACAATCATTAATATTAACAATAAACTCTCTTACAAAGATGGTTCCAGTCTACGAATACCAGCCNATTAAACTCATTATTAATGGCCTACATATTTAAGTTTAGA
This sequence comes from Picea glauca, assembly GCA_000966675.3. Lineage (NCBI taxonomy): Eukaryota > Viridiplantae > Streptophyta > Pinopsida > Pinales > Pinaceae > Picea > Picea glauca. The sequence goes on from JZKD02S1938382.1 coordinate 41,829, forward strand.
ATCCACAGTCAATCCTTTCCATGCAAATGCTTTAGTGTTAACATCAACTTTATTTCATACATATTTTATGCATAAGCCTGGAAATGTCTTATTGTCTTCAGATGTGATATTGCCTTTCATGAGCCCTCCAAAATGTTTTCTTGCTCTTGGAACCAATTTAAGGGTAGACCAATCTACTTTAATGGAATCTCTCTTTCGATTTGATATAATTAGTTTAAATTAGACATTTTAGTTGAATGAAGGGTGTGGTGCATTTTTTCTATACTAACTTGTTCAATTCTCATTTTTTAGAGGAACCTTACCTTCAGAAGCCACAAAACAGGAAGATGATCCTTGTTATCAGTTAAATGTGATTTGGAAAGTATTTTGCGTGACACATTTCACAAAGCAAATGGTAGATACTATACAAAAATGTCCATCACATATAGGAAATGTAATTTGTTTAGTTTAATGTTGGACAAATAAAACCAATTTGTCAAGGTTTGCTGGTGCACACACATATGAAAGTAAACAGATTATTGTAAAATATATTTCTATCAAGAGTATTTGTATTCAATATTACAACTGATGATGATATGTGCAGTGTTACAACAAAATCTAGCATCCACAAAGTGTAAAGTCCCAAACACCAAAACGCTAGCTTTGTGTAACTAAGGAAGGCAGCCCACTGTCACCTCAGCAGCTCTTCCCCACAATTTAGGTTGGCTCTCTCCAACACAAGGGGGATTCCCCGAGATTGGATTGTTAAGGCTATGGGTGGAGACTCAAGGTGAAGTTTGAAAAGTAAGCCTTCACAAAACAAAGGTTGTAGTATATGGATTCTGGAAGGAAATGGAAATGGAAAAGGGAATATGGGTAAGAAAGGAAAGGAAGAAGAGGGGAACAAGGAAAAGGGATGATATGTGACCAATGCCATCAACCTATTGGTCAAATGGAGTCATGAAATATTGCATGAAATGATAGAACTAGTTTGTTACAGTCAACTACTTTGGTTAAGCTAAATGGTATACAGGGTTAGTTTACCACATTCAACCATCTAATGGATGAAAGAACTAGTTGATAGTGGATACATTCATCATTTAGGTGTGTACTTAAGGTAAAAGGAACTAATTTGATGCAATTTACACTTGAATGTTTGTTGGAAATGGGTTATAGAAACTAGTCTTGGAGAGCTAAGGGTGCCACTCATCAATCCTAATATGAAGGTGTTGTTTTATGGCTGAAATGTAATTCCAATCTGCAACTTAATTTGATAGAAGTTGGATAGAAGTTGGATAACAAGTGCAGAAATAAAACAAGAGGAAGAACATGTTGAAAAACTAATGCATATAGGTAAATTTAAAAAATTTACAGCATACAACCAACATACCAATACATCTGCATATATGAGGATCACTGAAAGTGAGACAATCACAGAGAAAACACAAGTATACCCTAGGAAACCCTCTTGGGGTAGAAAACCCAGCCAAAACTTGTCTTTAGATTCTTCAACAAAATACAATACCAGTACAAGACTTTAGAGTATCTAGCTAGGACTCAGAAGGCTGAAACAATACCTCTATTTCAGCACTTACAAACTTCACAAATAGCTGAACTAACACTTACAGTAACAGCTTGACAAAATCACCAAAAGATAACTGACTTTCCTTCTTGCTGTAGCGGATTTATGGAAGCTTTAACACAGTATTTGTAGCAGCCTTATATCAGCAAGGAACAGCAGAAGACTTCGGCAAGAATAGAGTGCTTGTATCAGCAGTATACTTCAACAACTAGCTGCCATATACCAGCAGAAGACTCCAGCAACTACCAGCCATATACCAGCAGAAGATTCCAGTAGATATCAATCATATACCAGCAAAATACTTCAGCAAATAGATGTCTTTCCTCAGCAGAAGACTCCAGCAAAACAAAGGTCTCCAAATGTTAAGTGAATGCCCCTTTTTATAGGTTGGTTTGGTTACCCTAAGCAGCCCCCTATGAATGTATGACAGTTGTATAACAGTAGTCATACCTGCCCTCATTTGGCTGCCAAGAGTCACCTCCTAATGTTCCCAAGAGCCACCTCCTAAAGCTCCCAAGAGCCACCTCCTAATGCTCCCAAAGGTCACTTCCTTTGTCTCTTCTAGAGGCTACCCTAAATTATTGTCTTAGGATTGTATGACAGTTTATAACAGTTGTCATACCACCACCCTAAGCAGTCCCCCTAAGATGGCCACTCAAACCGCCCTAAGCAGTCCTCTTAAGCAACCTCTCTAAGTTGGCCACTACAACCGCCCTAAGCAGCCCTATTAGAGGTGCTATGAGATTGACACATGGCATAAGGTTGACACTTGTCATGTGTTTGACGCTTGACATAAAGTTAACACAATATCAAAACTTTATTTACATGGTTAGTTACAATAGGGAAAATAGCTTCCAAAGCTATATAATTCAACACTCCCTCCTAGCAAGGAAGGTATTTTCCTAGTACCAATTGTTACATCCATTTGNCTCATGGGCATCTTCCCTTCACAGGGGCACACAACATTCCATCTTTGTCTCATAGAGGAACGACACACCCATCTCATGGGCACACCCAACTCATGGGATTCCTCACCCCACATAGGGGCACACAACGTTCCATCTCCGTCTCAGAGAGGAACTACACACCCATCTCATGGGCACACCCAACTCATGGGCTTCCTCACCCCACAGGGGCACACAACGTTCCATCTCCATCTCAAAGAGGAACACCACACCCATCTCATGGGCACACCCAACTCATGGGCTTCCTCATAGGCCGAATCTCTTAGTCTTTGTCATGGAGGATGTCTCATGCAACTGTAATCATCAACACTCCCTCTCAGCTAGGGAGGCATTCTCCATCAACCCAAGTCTCACACGGAAGTACTCAAACTTTGTCTTGGTTGTAGTCATCAACACTCCCTCTCAGCTAGGGAGGTATTCTCCACCAGGCCAAGTCTCTCACGGAAGTAATCAAACTTTGTCTTGGCAATAATCATCAACACTCCCTCTCAGCTAGGGAGGTATTCTCCACCAAGCCAATCTCTCACGGAAGTACTCGAACTTCATCTTGGCAAGCAGTTTGGTAAAGATATCTGCAATATGCTCATGTGTAGGAAAGTATTGCACGTGTACTGCTTTCCTCTGCACCATGTCTCTGATATAATGATATTTTATCTCAATGTGTTTTGATCTATCATGAAACATTGGGTTCTCAGAGGGCTTCACACAGGTCTGGTTATCACAATGAATAATGGTAGGATCCATCTCATGATCAAATAAATTTGTCAGAAGCTTGTGAAGCCACACTGCTTCGCACACTGCCATACTCAATGCTATGTATTCTGCTTTTGCGGTACTCAAGGCCACAGAGCTTTGTTTCCTGCTGCACCAAGAAACCATGGTAGACCCCAAGGTAAAAACAATAACCGGATGTGTTCTTCTGATCTAATGTGATCCCTGCCCAATCTACATCGACATATCTCTGCAAATTCAAGTCTACACTGGAGGCATATCTCAGACTATATCCAATAGTGCTTCGTAGATATCTCAATACATGCTTCGTAGATATCTCAATACATGCTTCGTTGTTATCCAATGAGTCTGTCTCAGTTGACTCATGAACTGATTAAGCACATTCATTGCATAGCATATATCAGGTCNGTTTTGGGGATAATAGATGTATTGATAGATAACATATACTTGTGATAATCTCATTTGTTATATCTTTTCTATTGCAACTGCTTATTTGTTCTTTCATGGTGATGTGATATATTGGTTCATGTTTCACTGAATATCTTAATAATCAATAATCATTGTTGTGGTGTGGATCAATAAGTGACTGAGTATCCCACTTGGGGAGGCATCACTTATTTGATCCTTGAGTGCTTTTGTGGTTAGATGTCAGTGAAGGCAGTCCAGGTGGAGTAAGTGCCACTTGGGGCATGCTTGGCCCTAGGGTGTGATCTCTCTTTATCTCTTGTATATCTTGTATCTATTGTACATCTTTGTATATCTCATTTGTTGTATAATCTTGTAAGTATTTCTAGTCTTGTGGGGTTTGGGTAGTTTGTTTTGATTTAATTGTAAACTTGTTGTAACGAACCATCTTTACACATAGTTGACCCCATAGCCCAACCTTAGGCACTAGTCTTTAGTTGACCTAGGAAAAGGGTTGCCTAACATTTAGATTTAGACTTGCACTTGCATTGCTGCTTGTCATATAGGCTAGTTTTCCCCTTGGCCTGTAACAAATTGAAACTAACTCCTAGAACTTGTAAATAAATTTCACTTAGTAACTTAGGAACAACCCCCCTTGGCTTCCCTAGGAGTAAGCCTAGACGGAAGAAGTTCATGTCAAGGTGACAGTGTAGGCAGGGACTTAGACATTGTGTCTCCGAGGGCACACTAAGTGAGCCGGACTTAGCTCACGTTTGCAAGTGTGCATAAGGGCGACAACACAGCCCTTGTGGATTAAGACCCCTCTCACCAATTGCTAGAATTGCATGCAAAATCTTCAAGTAGAAACCCAACTGCTTTACCACCAGGTCAATTGCAACTAACATTACTCTTGTTCCAAAGTTAATTTTTAATTTCTTTCATCATGTGACTGACTGTAGAATTAAACTCATTATTAATGGCCTACATATTTAAGTTTAGAATCCACAGTCAATCCTTTCCATGCAAATGCTTTAGTGTTAACATCAACTTTATTTCATACATATTTTATGCATAAGCCTGGAAATGTCTTATTGTCTTCAGATGTGATATTGCCTTTCATGAGCCCTCCAAAATGTTTTCTTGCTCTTGGAACCAATTTAAGGGTAGACCAATCTACTTTAATGGAATCTCTCTTTCGATTTGATATAATTAGTTTAAATTAGACATTTTAGTTGAATGAAGGGTGTGGTGCATTTTTTCTATACTAACTTGTTCAATTCTCATTTTTTAGAGGAACCTTACCTTCAGAAGCCACAAAACAGGAAGATGATCCTTGTTATCAGTTAAATGTGATTTGGAAAGTATTTTGCGTGACACATTTCACAAAGCAAATGGTAGATACTATACAAAAATGTCCATCACATATAGGAAATGTAATTTGTTTAGTTTAATGTTGGACAAATAAAACCAATTTGTCAAGGTTTGCTGGTGCACACACATATGAAAGTAAACAGATTATTGTAAAATATATTTCTATCAAGAGTATTTGTATTCAATATTACAACTGATGATGATATGTGCAGTGTTACAACAAAATCTAGCATCCACAAAGTGTAAAGTCCCAAACACCAAAACGCTAGCTTTGTGTAACTAAGGAAGGCAGCCCACTGTCACCTCAGCAGCTCTTCCCCACAATTTAGGTTGGCTCTCTCCAACACAAGGGGGATTCCCCGAGATTGGATTGTTAAGGCTATGGGTGGAGACTCAAGGTGAAGTTTGAAAAGTAAGCCTTCACAAAACAAAGGTTGTAGTATATGGATTCTGGAAGGAAATGGAAATGGAAAAGGGAATATGGGTAAGAAAGGAAAGGAAGAAGAGGGGAACAAGGAAAAGGGATGATATGTGACCAATGCCATCAACCTATTGGTCAAATGGAGTCATGAAATATTGCATGAAATGATAGAACTAGTTTGTTACAGTCAACTACTTTGGTTAAGCTAAATGGTATACAGGGTTAGTTTACCACATTCAACCATCTAATGGATGAAAGAACTAGTTGATAGTGGATACATTCATCATTTAGGTGTGTACTTAAGGTAAAAGGAACTAATTTGATGCAATTTACACTTGAATGTTTGTTGGAAATGGGTTATAGAAACTAGTCTTGGAGAGCTAAGGGTGCCACTCATCAATCCTAATATGAAGGTGTTGTTTTATGGCTGAAATGTAATTCCAATCTGCAACTTAATTTGATAGAAGTTGAATAGAAGTTGGATAACAAGTGCAGAAATAAAACAGCAAATAAAACAAGAGGAAGAACATGTTGAAAAACTAATGCATGTAGGTAAATTTAAAAAATTTACAGCATACAACCAACATACCAATACATCTGCATGTATGAGGGTCACTGAAAGTGAGACAATCACAGAGAAAACACAAGTATACCCTAGGAAACCCTCTTGGGGTAGAAAACCCAGCCAAAACACGTCTTTGGATTCTTCAACAAAATACAATACCAGTACATGACTTTAGAGTAACTAGCTAGAACTCAGAAGGCTGAAACAATACCTCTATTTCAGCACTTACAAACTTCACAAATAGCTGAACTAACACTTACAGTAACAGCTTGACAAAATCACCAAAAGATAACTGACTTTCTTTCTTGCTGTAGCAGATTTATGGAAGCTTTAACACAGTATTTGTAGCAGCCTTATATCAGCAAGGAACAGCAGAAGACTTCAGCAAGAATAGAGTGCCTGTATCAGTAGTATACTTCAACAACTAGCTGCCATATACCAGCAGAAGAATCCAGCAACTAGCAGCCATATACCAGTAGATATCAATCATATACCAGCAAAATACTTCAGCAAATAGATGTCTTTCCTCAGCAGAAGACTCCAGCAAAACAAAGGTCTCCAAATGTTAAGTGAATGCCCTTTTTTATAGGTTGGTTTGGTTGCCCTAAGCAGCCCCCTATGAATGTATGACAGTTGTATAACAGTAGTCATACCTGCCCTCATTTGGCTGCCAAGAGTCACCTCCTAATGTTCCCAAGAGCCACCTCCTAATGCTCCCAAAGGTCACTTCCTTTGTCTCTTCTAGAGGCTACCCTAAATTATTGTCTTAGGATTGTGTGACAGTTTATAACAGTTGTCATACCACCACCCTAAGCAGACCCCCTAAGATGGCCACTCAAACCGCCCTAAGCAGTCCTCTTAAGCAACCTCTCTAAGTTGGCCACTACAACCGCCCTAAGCAGCCCTATTAGAGGTGCTATGAGGTTGACACATGGCATAAGGTTGACACTTGTCATGTGTTTGACGCTTGACATAAAGTTAACACTATATCATAACTTTATTTACATGGTTAGTTACAATAGGGAAAATAGCTTCCAAAGCTATATAATTCAACACTCCCTCCTAGCAAGGAAGGTATTTTCCTAGTACCAATTGTTACATCCATTTGTCTTTACTTGGCTATTGACTTGTTGATCCATGTAGAATATGTTCATTAAGAGAAGTTTTGTATCCATAGCTAGCATTGGGATCAGTAGCATCTTTGGTGAGCACACTGATGTCATTACAGGATTTTTATTCACTCAGTTCACCAAGAATTGTTTGTGCAGTTCACCAAGAACTGTCCTACTAGCCATATGCTAGAGGAAACTATACAGTTCACCAAGAACTGTCTTACTCAGTGCCAGTCCTTTTTTGTATTGGATGAGTAATCTTAGAGCCAGTCCTTTTTCATACTGGATAAGAATAAAATAGAATAGCCCACATTCTACCTATAAAGGACTTGCCCCGCTATTGTCACCAGAATCCCATATGCAGCTCCTTACTCCCTCTTATGAGAGACCAGTCCAAGTTTGTCTCTCAAGTACTCAAACTTCACCTTTGACAGAGGTTTGGTTAGCACATATGTAACCTGCTCATTGGTAGCCACATAATGAAGCTTCATTGCTCCCTTTGCTTCATTGCTTCATCCACAGTGATGTCCTACTCAACAGATCTCTATCTCACTGCGTCTCACAGGAGAATCATCTGAAGTACCACATCGTCTCAACTCTCTACACAGAGAAGAACAATAAACCCATCACATGGGCTCCTTCACCCCTCACAAGGATACACATCGTTTCATCTCCGTCTCAAAGAGAACGACACACCCAGCTCATGGGCATCTTCCCTTCATAGGGGCACACAGCGTTCCATCTCCATCTCAGAGAAGAACGACACACCCATCACATGGGCACACCCAACTCATGGGCTTCCTCACCCCACACAGGGGCACATAGCATTAAATCTCTGTCTCAAAGAGGAACTACACACCCAACTCATAGGCTTCCTCACCCCACACAGGGGCACACAACATTCCATCTCCGTCTCATAGAGGAACAACACACCCATCTCATGGGCACACCCAACTCATGGGCTTCCTCACAGACCGACTCACTCAGTCTGTGTCCTGGAGGATGTTTCACGCACTTGTATTCATCAACACTCCCTCTCAGCTAGGGAGGCATTCACCATCAGGCCAAGTCTCGCACAGAAGTACTCAAACTTCGTCTTGGTTGTAGTCATCAACACTCCCTCTCAGCTAGGGAGGTATTCTCCACCAGGCCAAGTCTCTCACGGAAGTACTCGAACTTTGTCTTCGCAATAATCATCAACACTCCCTCTCATCTAGTGAGGTATTCTCCACCAAGCCAGTCTCTCACAGAAGTACTCGAACTTCGTCTTGGCAAGTGGTTTGGTGAAGATATTTGCAATTTGCTCATGTGTCAGAAGGTATTGCACATGTACTACTTTCCTCTGCACCATGTCTCTGATATAATGATATTTTATCCCACTGTGTTTTGATCTATCATGAAACACTGGGTTCTTAGAGGGCTTCACAAAACTCTGGTTATCACAATGAATAATTGTAGGATCCATCTCATGATCAAATAAATTTGTCAGAAGCTTGCAAAGCCACACCACTTCGCGGACTACCATACTCAATGCTATGTATTGTGCTTCTATGGTACTCAAGGCCACAGAGCTATGTTTCCTGCCGCACCAGGAAACCATGGCAGACCCCAAGGTAAAAACAACAACCGGATGTGCTCTTCCGATCCAATGTGCTCCCTATCCAATCTGCATCGGCATCTCTGCAAACTCAAGTCTACACTGGAGGCATATCTCAGGCTATATTCAACAGTGCTTCGTAGATATCTCAATACATGCTTCGCTGCTATCCAGTGAGTCTGTCTCGACTGACTCATGAATTGACTAAGCACATTCACTGCATAGCATATATCAGGTCTAGTGTTAACCAAATACATCAATGATCCAATCAGTTGTCGGTACACATGTGGATCAATCTCATCTGAATCTGAAGAATCCTCATTCATCTTCTTCAAGTTCATCATCATTGGTGTAGGCATGGATTTGCAGTCCATCATCTCGAATATTTCCACTGTATATTTTCCTTGCCTCAGAAAAATCTCATCAGTTTTCTGCCATACTTCTAGTCCTAAGAAGTAGAGCATCATACCTAGATCCTTCATCTCGAAAACAGAAGTCAATGATCGCTTGCATTCAGCAATAAGTCTTTCTGAACTGGTAAGGAATAAATCATCCACATACAGGACCAAGATCAAGCACTCGTTGCCAACAATATGATAATATAGGTTTGGATCA
>JZKD02S1938394.1:10760-24281 GCA_000966675.3 Picea glauca
GGAGGGTTTAGATATGTGGCTGAGGGTTTCGATAGGCAATTTAATACCAGGGTAGCTAGGGTCGTTTCTTAGGCAGGGGGGATGATTTGTCACGAAATCATAAGGTGGCTCGGGGCACAAACCCTGTGATTAAGGGTACTCGCTGGCTAAGAATCATTCCATGTCAGAATACGAATCCTCACTAAGGACAATAGGGTCTCGGTCAGCAGAGGGTTTAGGCTTGTTTCTAGCCATTCTCGAAATGAGACAGGAATTCCTTTTTCCTTTTGTATTAGCAGTAGGGTTTTCCTTGGGATTTTTGCTCGCAGGTTTCTTTGTAGGTTCAGACTTGTCAGTTGCAATGCCTGGTAAGTCAACACCAGGGTCGGACGAGGGTTTAGGCAGTAGGACATGTAAGGGTACATGCGGCTCGGCCTTGGTTTCAATTACCACAGGGTTGTCAACCGGGACAGGGTCTAAATCCTCAAAACCATTACGAGCGATGAAATCTCTCCAGCTATCACCATGAAAACTCAAATGATAAACAATGATAAGCTTAATAATCCCATGATGGAACAGGCTATTGTCAGCCTTCTTCCTTTTGAATCTTTTTGACATCTTATATAAGTTGCGTTGAAAGTAGAAAGGCATGTTTAAAGGATACCCTATAAAAATCATCAGAAAATGCAGGTGGTAGAGAAACACGAGCCTGTATAGACCTTCATAGGTCACGAACTACTTGAATAGCATTAATAGGTCGTGCCATCATGGTTTGAGCATAGATATGCGCATACCTTTGTCACACGAGGTGACTTTCCGCGAGATAAACAACAGTGTCCATGGCACCTTGTCGACCTTACAATTCTTAAACCAACGCTGTCCCGAGGCAGGTAACCCTGTAGAAGAGATGATAAACTTCTCATCGATATCCAACTATATATTGCCTACCTTGGCTCTACAACCATCGAAAGTCATGGAAAACTGTCATGCTACACAGAGGTTAAAACCCTTGAATCGTTGTATAAAGGCGAGCCAATAGTTCTCTTCCAAGTCCTTCCAGGCATTGTCAAACATTAACAGGGCCTGGTTTCCATTTGGCTCGATTCGCACGACTGGTGCCATGGAGCTGAGCACATGGTAAGATGAGGGTTTGGATCATAACACACACAGGAGCAGAGCTACCCGAGCTAACAGAAGTGAATGGGCAAAAGGGATAGGCATAAATTCCATCGTGCGAAGGTGGTGGAGCTTATCTCTGCCATGAAAAATAGTAATTGCCAAAGTACAACCGCCGATTTACATATTAGTTCAACCCATTATAGCATAGTTCAACAGTCATATCAATTGGCCGACTAATGAATCAAATGGAAAGTGTAAACCAACGCGCAAAATCAACGCTATACCAAAGTTTATAACCACCAACATTCAAATTGAAATCAAAATCAAATATTAACCATGCGCCAATGTGTATTCATATAATCAACCAACCAATAGTTATGAAAACATTAACATAGGGATTATATTAAAAAKATATGTATGAAAGATTTAAACATAATACCCATATATCTTATGAAACCAAAGGTTAAGTAGGTCGAATAAAAAACCAATCCAAATACCAATGCATTACACACTTAATGAAACCAAGTCACACCATTAATACGAAGCATGAGTATTGCTCAAAGGATATTGCCAGCTGTATAACGATAAGTGCAATGAAAGTGCAATAGGCATATTGAGAAGAAAGACAATGACAGTTCTGGTAGTGATTTTAATGCGACTTTGAAAGACTAAGTTTTCATGCTTACAGCCGTGAAAACAAAATGAAGATAAATGTGAAAATGTCGCAAAAAATAAAATGTCGTTTATTGAAAAATGTGACGAAAAATTAATGTTTGCAAAACATTGGTGTAGGCAACTTATAAGACAATGGAAAAATGTGGATTGGCTGCCAACAATGGCGACACACTGGTAGAAGTAGTTATCTCTATCAAAAGAAACAAATTCAGATTAGGACAACAAAGAAAATTTCAACTCAAAATAACAACGAGAAAATCGTATAAACATCATCGTTAACCATCTTTTCTAGTAGTGTCTTAAAAGATGAAAATTGATAACAATATTAAGATCAGCAAGTCATGATATTAAAGATAAAATCTCCAATACTGTTAGCATAGCCACTGCTTCCAGCAGGCATCCATAGCCTCGACAGGGTTTCCATTTAACCCACTCTAACATCTGTATTCTGCCAAGAAGTTCTGGATCAGAATAAAGGACATTAAAGAGGTTCCTTTTTTGCAAATTTTCATAAACCCGACATTGCTTCGCTGCCAGCGGGCCTGTTCAGTACCCCGACGAAGTTGTCTTGGCGCCATGCATGCATTTACTCACTGCCAGCAGACCTGTTCAGTATCCCGGCGTGTTTACAAGCACTTCCCACAACTCTTATTCATAAGTTTTGTTTTGTTATTCATAGATATATAGTTGAGTGGGGTGACGCTGAAAATCATGATATTTTAACATATTTTTTAGACCTCAACAGAATTTTTTAGAACTGTCCTTTATTTAGATCCAGAGATGTTTTATTTACAAAAACAACTTCCTAAGGCAGGGAGACATCCTCTGAGTCATTCCTTTACGGAAAAGGGACAACGTAAAAAGATAATAGATGATTATGACAAGATTTTCTTAGAGATTGAAATCAATAGACTTCTTTCAAACAACAGACTTTTCCAACATAGATATCAATTTCAGCAATATATCATTGATGTTTGTACAAATTTTTCAGAAGTTATTTCAACGAAGAAAAATTCTATTGTCTTTGTCTGAATAGTTCAGTGTATAGGTATGTGTATTTTCAAAGAAAACAGAAACTGATAAATTAAAATCAAAATAAAAAACAAAAGAAAATGAAAAAGAAAACAAAAGCAAAATATATACATAATAAACAAAGGTAGTAATCAAGCAAAGTATCTTTTCAGGGCTTGTCCATTCACCGGATAGGTGTCAATCTGCCCTTCAAGATTCTGCAATCGAAAAGAACTAGGACCCAATTTTTCAGCAATTAAAAATGGTCCAAGCCATAAGTTTTGAAATTTCGTGTGCTCTCCCTTTCCCTCGTGTGGTTTGTCCCACTTCAAGACGAGATCACCTACTTCAAAATTCCTATCAGAAGCGGAATTAGAATCAAACCAGATTTTAATCAATTGTTGATGTTGATCTAACTTATGTTTAGCTTGGGATCTTACCTCTTCCAGCTTCATCAAAGTGTTAATTCGGTTTTCTAGAGGGGGACAATCTTCTTCTTGAACTTTCTGTGACAACTGAAGTGAAGGAAGAAGAATGTGAGGTGGCAGAATAACTTCTCTGCCATAAACGAGAAAAAAGGGGGGAGTTACCTACAACAGATTTAGGTGTTACCCTATCAACCCACAACACGTTTAACAGTTCATTGTGTCAATTCTTGTGATTTTCAACCACGGTTCTCTTGATTATTTTGATCAAGTTCTTGTTTGTCGATTTTGCCAATCTGTTTCCCTGAGGGTAATAACTAGCAGAATAATTCAGCTTAATTCCTTTTTCCAAAATGAACTCGGTCATCTCAAGAGAGGAAAAGTAAGAAGCATTATCGAAAACTAAAGAGTCAGGGATACCGAAATGAGTGATAATGTTCGAAATTAGAAAGGCAATAACCTAACTGGTGTTGACAGTTCTTAACGTAGTGGCTTCAGACCATCGTGTAAAGTAATCCATGGCTGTCAAAATAAACTTGTGCTATTGCGAGGACGGAGGGTTGATTGGACCTATGATATCAAGGCCCCACTTCTGAAAAGGAGAATCTACTGTAACGGGATGCAAAGGAAAGGCTGGTTGTTGCAACTGCCCTAATGCTTTTTGACAGATGATACATTTATGACACAAGGTATGGGTGTCTCTGAAAAGCATGGGCCAGTAATAACTGGCTCTTAGAACTTTATGAGCAGTGGTGTCACCACCAAAGTGACCGCCAGCTTCTCCTGCATGCAATTCTAGCAAGACTTTCTCTTCTTCGTCTTTTTCAAGACAACGCATCAGTACGCCGTCAGAATTCTGACGAAACAGGATACCATTAACCAGATGAAAGGAGGCAGAATTTAATCTCAACACTCTTCTCTTAGCGGGATCTAAGTGACGGGGGGCTGACCCATGTTCAAGACAGAATCTGATATCGTTGTGCCAAGGACTAACAAGGCTTTGTGCGCAACAGATTAGACTTTGATCGCTTTGTCCTAGGTTTGGCATGTCACTTTCTTCTTTTTGTATTGCTTCTGAATCAACAACTAACTTACATAACCCTTGGCCTCTCACAATCTGAGTTGGGGTAATTTCTAAGTCATACTCCTGCAAGAAGGTGACCCAGTTAGCTCTCTTTTCTCCTAGCTCCTTCTGCACTAACAAGTTCCTTACGGTTGGGTAGGGGACAATGACTTTTGTCCTTGACTTCAAAAGATAGGACCGGAAATGCTTGACTGCTTTGAAAACAACGTAGGCTTGCCGATCAATCGCTGGGTAATTAATTTCAACACCTTTGAAAGCAGAGCTCATAAAGGTGATGGGTACTTTGTTGTTCTCAGGATTCTTCTGAGTTAGGACGGTGGCATAGGAATGGTCAGAAGAAAAAGTGTAGAGTGTAAAGTCTTGTGAGAAATTTGGGCTCATGAGAGATGGAGCGTCTATTATGGAATTCTTTATTGCAATACAAGCTTGGTTTTCTAGGGATCCCCAGTGATATTGGGTGTCTTTCTTAATCAAATTCTGCAAGGGTCTGACCATTTCAGAGAAGCTGGGGACAAATCTTCTCACAAAGTTAATCTGGCCTAAGGAAGACTGCATAGATTTTTTGGATGTAGGAGGGGTAAGTTTTGCGATGAATTGAGTCCTCTCGGGGTCAATAATCATTCCTTCACTAAACACAATGAATCCTAGGATTTTACCCTATTCTACTGCAAAGATGGACTTTTTAGGATTGAGGGAGATGTTGTACTTACGACATCGCAGTAGGACGGCTCGTAAGTGAGCTAGATGATCGTTTTTGTTTTTAGAAAATACAGTCACATCATCTAAGTAAACTACAACGGACTTATTAGTTAAGCCTCGGAAAGAAATGTCCATTGCTCTCTGAAAAGTGGCACTGGCATTAATTAATCCAAAAGGCATTTTGCGATAAGAATAAGTGCCCCACGGGGTACATAAGGTAGTTTTTAGTTGGTCTGGCGGAGACATCAGGACTTGGTTGTATCCAAAGAAACCATCCAGTAAGGATAGCCTCTCGGAACTAGATACCTGTTGAAGGATCTGTTCCATGGGCGGGACAGGATAGTTATCTTTGTCAAACGCTCTATTGAGGTTTCAGAAATCGACGCAAAGTTGGATTTCTCCATTTTTCTTCCGGACTGGGACAAGGTTGGAAACCCATTGAGTGTGCCTAACAGGAAAAAATATTTTATCATTAAGGAGCTTATTCAATTCTTTTTGAACGGTCGGTTCTAGTTTAGGGTGCATTTTCCTTAGTTTCTGTTGGAAGGGTAAGGTTTGGGGCTTCATCGGGATGACATGCTATATGATATTAGGATTGAAAGTTTTAAGATCATCATACGTCCATGCAAAGACATCTTTAAATTCCTTGAATAATTTAATGAAAGCGGATTTTTCTTGTTGAGAACATCCCAAGCCTAAGTTAATGCACTGAGGGTTTTCATTGGTTCCTAGGTTTACTTTTTCATAAGACAATGCGGAACTATTGGTTTTACAGTTGACCGTCTTTTTAAATTTATCTTCAAAATCATAAAACTTCTCTAATCTGACTACAGATTTTGGGATCGAGTTTACCATATCCGATAGATCTTCAACCATTTTTGGATCAGGTGTTACCATAAAATCGTGCAAATTGTCGTCGTGTGTGCGTTCATCTATCACCGCACCTTGAAAGGTTTCTTCCATGTGAAAAAATTCGATGATCTACTGATCATCGTCAAATACTCTCCAGTTTTTTATGTTGTCAGGAACAGATGGCCGAAACAACAGCTCAATGGAGAATGCGTCTGGGGACAATCCTTCTGCAGGAAGGAGTTTAGAAGCTACATTAGCTAATAGATCTTCTTCAGAGTTGTTTAATATAGGAATGAAATTTATATCGAAAGAAACAAATTTATTTATTAAATTCTATACCTCAGACTGGTAGCTCTTGAGATGCGGAGAAAGACAGTGGATAGAATTTCTTACCTGTCTAACAAATATTTCAGAGTCGCCAAATACAATCAGGTTTTGAATGTTCATATCCAGAGCTTTTCTGAGACCTTGTAGCAAAGCCTCATATTCTGCAGTATTATTAGTACATTCAAATTCTAGTCTACATGCAATCATCGTCTTGTTACCTACCGGATCGATAATGATGCAGCCTGCCCCAGCTCCTTCTTTAGACTTAGACCCGTCCAAATACAGAGACCAAATTTGATTTGTATCGGGTACATGGGACTGTTGCGTGGAAGCGATTGGTTGTGCATATGCTGCAATCTCGGACTGTTGCTCTGGATTGATGATAGGCGAAACCTCTGCCATGAAGTTTCCGAAGAAGGTGTCCATCCCTTGTACTTCAGGTGAATCAACAGAAGGTGTGAATGGTTCGTTAGGATCGTTCAAATATGTGACCGTGAACTTAAGATAGCATTCACGATTCACCCTGATCTTGTTAGGCTTTCCATTCTCTGGAACCCATAAGTGAGACCAATCCGTCGCGAAGTAACCATGTAGCTACTTCGACCAGTCCCTACTTAAAAATAGACCATACACTTCTGGAATATCCACGACAATTATATCAATAATTTGATGAACCTTGGGGTTAGATGATAATCTGATAAGCACATTTTTTAGTTCACCTATAACTTTGACATTGGTCCGATCAAGTTGTATGATTTTTAAAGTCGAGGGTTCTACTTCAGCGTTAATCTTCTGAAAAACAGACCAAGGCATCACATTGGATGACGCCTCTGAGTCCACCATACAATTGTGCACATTTCTATTAAAAATCTCGAAAGTCAACAAGAAAGGAGGTACATTTTTGTGAGTACTAAGAGTGGTAGTTTGTGGCTTTTTACTCGCATTTTCTAAAGCTACTTTATCTACATTATTTACATTATTTACATTACTTACAGGAAGAMTTCCTTTATCTTGAGGATCAGGATTATTTTTAGTGGAAGTTTTCTGGGGGGCTTTGTTTTGCACAACCTTGTTACCATTAGAATTACCATTTTTKCCATTCTCAGAAATATTTTGCAACATTTTTTGTAACAAAAATGGAAACTTCAATAACTCATAAATAGAAATGTTAGCCCTTAAATTTTTAAGATCTTCAACAACATCATAATCTAAGTTGGGGCTCACATTACTCTATTTGGTCTCAACTGATTTAGATTTCTTTGGAGAGGAAGTTGTAGTATTTTCGGAAGAAGTTTTGTTTGTTGTCTTACTCCTAGTGTTATAAGGATGAATTGTCTCGAAGTTAGATTGAAAGATGTTATCCGATAAGTGTCCAAAAATGTTTGGAGAAGACTCTTCTTCTTGGACTATCTCTTGTTCAACGACCTCCTCAGGGATCTCAGGAGGCATCAAGTTATCTTGGGCTTCTAGAATTGTTTGAAGAGCACATTGCAAGATTTCTAGATTTAGGCCTTCGATGGTTGTGTTATGTTGGTTGGTGGGAAAAGGCTTTCGGAAAGGAGGTTTGTAGGGTCCTTTGCTCGAGGAAGCTTCTTTGGTCGACCTTTTTAATTCTATAACTTGATTCGACAGTTTTTGAACAACTTTGGTTAAGTTTTCCAAATCAGAGTTTTTAGGTTGTGTTTTACTTTGAGCAGGTCTAGGGAAGATTTCAATATTCTTTTTGGAAGAAGAACTAGTCTCAGGTTCGTTGCTATTAGATTCCTTAATACTGAGTATGTCTTTTTCAATCTGGCTGGCCTCCTCGAAGGCTTCTAGCAACGTGGATTTCTTAGATCGTTTAAACCAAATAGCTATACTCTGGTGCAAAGCTTTAGTGTAGTAAGATATTATAAGACTCTTAGCAGGCATGGAATCTGCAGGGATTCAGTTTTTGAGTGTTAATAATCTTTGATTAAAATCTTTAACTTTTTCTTTTGGGTTCATTTTTAAGCTTGAAAGATCCATGACTAGGACTTCTGGAGGCTTACCGTCTCCGAACTTTTCCAAAAAGCATGACTCAAACTTTTACCAAGACATGATGGTATGGGGCTGCTGGGAAAAGTACCACGTGGGTGCATTACCCTCAAAAGTATAAGGGAACAACCTACAGACAACATCTTCATGCTTGACATTGCAGAGTCTAATGGCTAACATAAACTTTTTAATGTGATCTTCAGCAATCTGTTTTGAATCAGGATCAAACTTGGGGAGCCATTTCTCTGGGTGTTTAGGTAAAGGGTGTTGAGCCCCAGGTACAACTAAAACATCCTGATCAAGCCAGGGTCTAGTAGGGTTGTTCTCATTTTCCATTGGGGTAGTGGGTGTGGAAGGCTGGGAAGGTGAATTGCCTTCGTCAAAGGAGTCTCCTCCAAAAGAGGAAGGAGATGATGGAGGAGGTGAAGGAGGTATCCCAGATCCTCCTGTAGCAGGATTTAGGTTTGGATCTGTAGGATTCACAGTGAGGTTAGTGTCACCTAATTGTTCTCTGATATCAGAGAAGTCCAAAGGTTGACCTCACAGATGGTTTGGTTGCCTCAAACGAGCTAAGGCACTATGTGTTTTAATAAGAGATTGGCGAACAATCTCTTGTATGTCACCACCTGTAGGATTAGGGGTTTCTTCCTCAACTGTGATCTGTGGATTGTCGGTTGAAGTAGTTTCTATTTGAAGGGGAATATTATCGTGTGAACGGATTCTAGTCACTATAGGTGAGCGATTACGGGGTGGAGGAGTCTTGCGACCACCTCGTGCCATTAATTAAGTTCAGGCCCTCCTTCTAGCGCCATTTGTTGACGGGCGAAATCGACCTTCCGTCAACTGAGAGAGTGGAACCGGTCCGGGGTTGTCTAATAACCCAAACCGTTTGGGATGAACCACCCTGACGGGTTTAACGGCTTCGTTAGTTGATCTAAGGTCCTAAAAAAAAAAAAAAAAAAACTAATCTAAACTAACTAATCTAACTAAAACTAAATAAAACAAACTAATAAACTAATAATAAATAAAACAAACTAATAAACTAATCTACTTAAAACTAACTATTAAACAAACTAACTAAACTACTATTTCTATATATACAAACTACTAACTAATACTATACTAACTCTAACTAATTGAAAAATAACTTATTCACAAAATGTACACTATCTACAATTTATAGATTTAAATAAAACATGAAAAAATTCGTTTGCATTCTGCCCTAAGACAGAGAAAGATATTTTTTGTTGATTTTATAATTTTATGAACAAGAAATAAAACGAAAACTAACTAAAACTAAACAACTAACATACTAATTCTAACTACACATATATCTAACTAAACTACTAATAAATATACTAAACAAATAAATAACAAACTGACCTGGAAACACTCCAGATTTGTCCTGTGTATGATGATCTTCGAAGCTGATCGGAGGGAGGAAACCCGCACCGAATAATCCAGAAGCTTTTCGTAAATGATAGCTGCAATGCTCTTCAATTTTGATTACATGACAAACAAGACATAAAAATCACAACAATCATATAATTTATAAATCTTAACAATTGGGTAAACCCATATTCAAAGACTTATACAAAATAATTCAATTGATGAAGAAGAGAAATTTGTCATTCATAAATTGAACCAAGTAATTGTCGTGTTTTTAAATTAGTGAAAGAAATTAGGCATGTATCACATTAATTCAATCATATCATTTTGCAAAGGACTATGATATCTAAAGTAGTCACTAATCAAATGCAAATTGATAAACATAAACATGAAACAAAAGATTGATATTATGAAAGCGAAAGTTGTAGCAGAACATCAACTTCTGTCTCAGTTTGTATTAAAAATCCATAGCCTGGTTCTCCCACAAGTGAGGATGATCCTTATTACAAAAATAATAAGTATTTATAAGTTTTTCCACAGGGTAAAACCTCCCTGTGGAAGTTATCAAACTGTTTACATAAAATCTGGGAAGATCTCCCAAGTTCAACTAAACTAGGAAACTACAATAAAACTAGAAACAAAAATATCCTCTAAACTGTCCATAAAATCCCATGCAATTCAAATTCACTTGAAAAGGACCATAAATGAACAAGTTAGAAGGATCTTTTATTAATAAAATAATAAAAATTTAATTCTATAGACTAGCTACAAAATCCTTTGATTCTGTAGCTAGTCTAAAATAAGATACAGAATCAACATTGAAATTAATTGAAAATTTTGTAAAGAATTCCATTTAATTGACATCCAATAGCCATTTAAAAACAAATTATTTAGTTTGAAATTATTATACCATTCGAAATCAAACAGGATCATAATCAATTAAATGACCACAGAGATAGGCATACTCTGTTTTACCAAGTCGGGTGACAAAATCATATGGAACAACAATGTAATCGTTTCACAACAAATCGAATCCAACAATTGTGAAATTGTTTTGATATCAATTGAAACGATTATAATCAAAACCAATGGCAAGCAACTGTTACGCTGCCTTGTCAACAGAAAATATGAACTCGACAAGATCTTTTTCAAATCGTGATAATTGTTAATACAAAAAACGATTCATGCCACGAATAGATCAATTCGAACTGGCGCTAAAATCAATTCAAACAAAATTGTAACAGGATCGATCAATTAATAACATAGTTCATAATAGATATCCGATCGTTTGTCATTGCACAATGAGTAAACAAGATCGATTGACTTAGATCACAATCGTTCCAATCAAATGAATTACAACCGGGTTTGACCAATTCGTTTCACAAAATTAAAATCAAACAGAGCATCAATTATAATCTGAATTCAACTCATAAAAATGATCGAACTAACAACAATCCAATCAAGAGAATCAATTGGCTGGGGTTTAGAATAGTTGTCATGAATCGAATCCATTCCATGATTCAAGTGCACTTGCACAGACTTAAATGAGAATATTGTTTTTATAAAGACAGAGTAGTTCAGTCCACTTTAAAATCGAACAGAGTTTCATTCCCAATTTAGAAAATCATAGGACACATCATATTTAAAAATCATTGACCAATCATCGCATATGGATCATAACGAAATCAAATCTGAGCCTGATCATGTTCTAAACTGAGCATGAAAAACTTCCTTTTCAAATTGGATACAAACCAAATCCAGTCGAAAACAAACTATCAATTTTGCTAACTCACTCAGGTATACCAACAAATCAGATCCGACGAAAACCAATCAAATCGAAATGAAAATCTATCAGAGTCTAAACTGGGGATGATCAAATCTTATATCCAAAACAAAATTTCGATTTATTTTTAGCAAAGCAACACAATATACAGGAAGAACACATTATGAAATATAAACAAAGCTATTCGAAGTATAACAGGGCTATTTGAACACCGAATTTCAATCACGATACTACTCATGGTCATTCACAAAGAGAGCGATGTCAAAAATCATACCTGTACAGTGACGAGATGGCTTGATCATGCCAATTTAGAGTTGATAACTGCCATAGCCGATTCAACATTTTTTAAAAAGATCGAGCTTGTTGTCTTCTATTTCTTATCAGCTGCTTGGAGTTGGTCTTTTTGATTGGTCAATAATGCAACTTGGCTTTCCAGCGACTGGATTTTTTATTGGAGTATGGGAACATCAATGTAGTATCATTCCAACCATAAATCACATTGGTCACAGGAAGACTGTGTGGGGTTTGAAAGAGCAGGGGAGGATTTAGATATGTGGCTGAGGGTTTCGATAGGCAATTTAATGCTAGGGTAGCTAGGGTCGTTTCTTAGGCAGGGGGGAATATTTGTCACGAAATTGTAAGGTGGCTCGAGGCACAAACCCTACGAGTAAGGGTACTCACTGTCTAAGAATCGTTCCACGTCAGAATCCGAATCCTCACTAAGGACAATAGGGTCTCGCTCAACAGAGGGTTTAGGCTTGTTTCTAGCCATTCTCGAAATGAGACGGGCATTCCTTTTTCCTTTGGTATTAGCAGTAGGGTTTTCCTTGGGATTTTTGCTCGCAGGTTTCTTTGTAGGCCCAGACTTGTCAGTTCCAATGTTTGGTAAGTCAACCCCAGGGTCGACCGAGGGTTTAGGTGGTAGGACATGTAAGGGTACAGGCAACTTGGCCTTGGTTTCAATTACCACAGGCTTGTCAACCAGGACAGGGTCTAAATCCTCAAAACCATTACGAGCGATGAAAGCTCTCCAGCTGTCAGCCTTCTTCCTTTTGAATCTTTTTGACATCTTATATAAGCTGCGTTGAAAGTAGAAAGGCATGTTTAAAGTATACCCTATAAAAATCATCAGCAAACATAGGTGGTAGAGAAACACGAGCCTGTATCGACCTTCACAGGTCATGAACTGCTTGACTAGCATTAATAGGTCATGCCATCGTGGTTTGAGAATAGATATGGGCATACCTCTGTCACACGAGGTGACTTTGCGCGAGAGAAACAATAGTGTCCATGGCACCTCGTCGACCTTACAATTATTAAACCAACGCTGTCCCGAGGCAGGTAACCCTGTAGCAGAGTTGATAAACTTCTCATCAATCTCCAACTGTATATCGCCTACCTTGGCTCTACAGCCATCGAAAGTCATGGAAAACTGTCGTGCTACACAGAGGTTAAAACCCTCGAATCGTTGTATAAAGACGAGCCAACAGTTCTCTTCCAAGTCCTTCCGGGCATTGTCAAACATTAACAGGGCCTGGTTGCTGTTTGGCTTGATTCGCACGACTGGTACCATGGAGCCAAGCACATGGTAAGCCGAGGGTTTGGATCATAACACACACAGGAGCAGAGCTACCCGAGATAATAGAAGTGAATGGGCAAAAGGGATAGGAATAAATGCCATTGTGCGAAGGTGGTGGAGCTTATCTCTGCCATGCAAAATAGTAATTGCCAAAGTACAACCGTCGATTTACATATTAGTTCAACCCATTATAGCATAGTTCAATAGTCATATCAATTGGCCGACTAATGAATCAAATGGCAAGTGTAAACCAACGCGCAAAATCAATGTTATACCAAAGTTTATAACCACCAACATTCAAATTGAAATCAAAATCAAATATTAACCATGTGCTAATGTGTATTCATATAATCAACCAACCAATAGTTATGAAAACATTAACATAGGGATTATATTAAAAATATATGTATGAAAGATTTAAACATAATACCCATATATTGTTAAGAACCAAACATCAATATATCATGGAAAAACCTCAGGAAAAGTACTCAACGCCTTGAAACAGAGATAATTTCAGATAATAAGCCTCTTCGAGGGGGAAACCTCCTTTTAACCCACTTAAAT
Source organism: Picea glauca (assembly GCA_000966675.3). Lineage (NCBI taxonomy): Eukaryota > Viridiplantae > Streptophyta > Pinopsida > Pinales > Pinaceae > Picea > Picea glauca. The sequence continues at coordinate 24,263 of JZKD02S1938394.1, forward strand.
GTTCAAGTACAAGATGATT
>JZKD02S1938417.1:5870-24818 GCA_000966675.3 Picea glauca
TAGGGTCTACCGCTATCCCATCCTTCGAGATAATATGTCCCAAGTAATGGATTTGTTCCTGATAAAATGAGCACTTGCTCAGCTTGGCATACAGTTGGTGCTCTCTTAGCACCTGGAAAACCATCCTCATATGTTTTTCATGTTCTTCTTCGGTCTTGGAATACACCAGAATGTCATCCAGGAAGATGATGACAAACTTGTCTATATAGTCCCTGAATACACCATTCATCAAGCACATAAAAACAACAGGTGTGTTCGACAGCCCAAACGGTACCACTGTGAACTCGTAATGACCATACCTTGTTCTAAAGGTGGTCTTGCTGATGTCTTCATCCTTTATTCTTACCTAGTGATATCCCGATCTGAGATCTATCTTCGAAAATATTTTTGCACCTTTCAACTGATCAAAAAGATCGTCGATCCTCGGCAGAGGATACTTGTTCTTGACAGTTACTTTGTTCAATTGTCTGAAATCAATGCCCAGCCTCAATGTCCCATCCTTCTTCTTCATGAACAAGACCGAGCCACCCCAAGGTGACATGCTTGGGTGAATGTACCCTTTCTTTAGAATCTCTTCAAGCTACAATTGCAACTCTTTCAGCTCTGGCATACGCATTCTATAAGGAGATTTCGACACTGGAGCTGCTCCAGGCATCAAATTTATAGAGAAATTGATATCTCTCTTTAGAGGTAGTCTGGGTACCTCCTGAAATACGTCTTCAATCTCTTTAAGTACCTCATGATCCTCAATACTTGACACCTTATCCTTAGGAATTTACCCCACATGGGCTGCAAATAATTGACAGCCTTTTCTGTAGCACTTCTTCAGCTGCATTGCTAAGATTTCTCTAACAGTAACAGCTCTAGGAATTCCTTGGACTTCTCTCTGATTCCCTTCTTCATCTAAGCAAGTGAATGCCTTTTTCTGACAGTCCAAGATGGCATGGTGCTGGTCCAACTAGTCCATCCCAATTAGACAGTCATAAGAGCTTAATGGCATAATATTCAATTCATCCTTCATGCTCAATCCCTTCATGTCCACCGAACAGGACTTAACCAACTCAGTGACTTTCCTCTTGGTTTTTGTAGCCAACTGCACTAACCAAGACTTTTCATGTTTTCTTCTTGATAAATGAAAACTTTCCACCACCCTAGGATCTACATAACTATGGCTAGCTATTGAATCAATTAAAATAATAAATGGTTGGTTGTTAATCATACCTTCCACTTCAATCATGTGCAATTGAAATTCAGCTTGCCTGTTGTCCAGGGCCACATAGATCCTTGGAATTCTAATGCCCATGTCCTCCACTATTTCAGCTTGTTGAACATTATGGACATCTCTTGCTTTGCCATTTTTATGGGGACAATATTTGTACTTGTGGTTCTCCTTATAGCCCCAACACTGAATGGGAGTCTGTCTCGGACTTTGTTCCCCCACTTCATCCATTCTCGTCTCTCTAAACGATTGATGTCCTTGAGGACTATTTATGAAAAAGGGAGGTTTGTTTCCCTTCTGCCTTTGTTCTTTTTTAAACTTTTTCTAGTCATCCCAAGCCTTTCGAAAGGTCGACTTTTCTCTTTACTTCTCATATAAGCATTTCTCTCTTCTTATTGTTTCTTCCATAGTCTTAGGATCATCATACTGAATCTTGTCACCAATGGGAGGTGGCAGTCCACTCAGATACCTATGAATCATGATAGCCTCATCTTTGATGAATGGAACATACTTCAGTAATTCCAAAAACCTTCGTTCATATTCATCAATGGTCATGTTTCCCAGCTAAAGTTCGAAGAACTCCTTCATCTTTCTGTCATAGTATCTTTTAGTTAGGTATTTCCTCTTGAAATACCTCTTGAATTCCTTCCATGTGATATATTTCTCTCTAACGTGTTGCACCTGCACAAGCTGATCCCACCACATGGATGCTTTTCCTTTTAGTTGATACATCACAATTCTTCCTTCTGCATGAGAGGAATAATTTTGCAGTTGGAAATATTTCCTCATGCTAGGAAACCATGTTTCGGCATCTTCCTCCTTCTTATGTTCTCCATCAAATGTAGGAGGCTTAATTTTGTTCATCTCCCCTTTCAATTCATCCACTCCAGATCTTTGGTGTTTTCTGGTAGGGGATGGGCTTGAACTACTATGTGCTTCTTTATTGAAATGCTTTGGGGAGCGAAGACAATGTCTGATATCACTCCTTGATCTTCTTTTTATCTCAGGGGTCCTGAGACTCCTTGTTTTGCTTGTGTCACTCTCCTTTTCTAATTTCCTTTCTATTATTTCCAGGCTCTTCAACATCTTTAAGTTGAATTTTCACCCTGTCAATCCCTGACCCTCATGATCTTTCTACTATCGGCTCGGCGAGCTTGGGCATCTTTTTGTAATCTTTCAATGATTTTCATCACATTCCCTTCCTTATCCAATTCTCTTCTGTGCCCATTGGAGTTTGATCCTTCGACTCCCAAGTTGACATCCCTTCCTTCTCTTTCATTCTCTGAATTGGAGGCAATCCACACCTGTTCCATTCCTATACTCGACGTCGATTTGTGGCTGTCCTGACACTCGTTGAACTCTACACACACAATGTGTAGTCGACCGAATTTTTTCAGGCCTTAAACCCTTAATAAAACTACAACTTTCATAAACCATCACGAATAAGAAAACATTTCGATTCCATGAATTTTCTGAGCTCTGTTTGGCTCTGCAATTTTAGGCGATAGCCCCCGTTTTTTTAGTCCCCAAACCATGCATCCATAGGCTGTGATCAAATGCTAAACTACTAGGTGCTAAAAGTCTCTCCAAATGAAACTTCAAATTTCAGGATTTTGGGGCTTCAGGGTTTCGGGTTTCGGGGTTTTGGTCCCGGAGGTTCTTGCACTCGCTTCCCTCTCCAACTCCCGACTTCTGAAAATTTGATTTCCTTACCCTTCGGTCCCATAGCACAGATGTCTCCCACCAAGGTAGTGACACATGGTGTCCTTAAGAAGGTCCACCTCACTCCCAGCGATGTCACAGGGTCCCACCACTTTCACTTTTTGTTTCAGAGTTTCATACATCGGGAGTTCGTGCATCTACACATCTCAAAATTTCGTTTGCCAAAATTCTGAAATTACGGTCTATTCATCTACTTGATCCAATGATCAAGTTCCTCTCCTATGATCTACGACATAGATCATTTCAGGATTTTGAGGTTTCGGGTTTCGAAGGTGTTCACCTATCCTCACTTCCCATATCTCGAAATGTGGATTTCTTCTTGGACAATTAACGGTCCAGATCTCTCTTAGATTGATGGTTGTGATCCAATCATGAATTCGTGTTTAATGAATTCTCATGAACTCACCCTGTGACCATTTCAAGTTACGAGTCAGCGAAAGGGTAATTGATCTCCACGCGTCCTTTCCGATGGACAGTCCTGACGAATTCAGGATTTTGCGTATCATGATTTCTACACTCCTATGCAAATCCAAAGGATTTTAATCCTCGTGCATGTTCTCTAGATCTGATGGTCATGAGGGTTCTCCTTTCCTCCCAAACATATCCTATGGATCCAACACTTCTGGTGTGGAGTTCTCTCTTTCCTTGTGTCCATATACCACACCGGATGCAGTTTTATAATACCTTCACACCTCCTGAGCTTTGTAACATGGTCAAGTAGCCCATTGACACTCAGAAACATTATGAGGTCTAAAATTAGTCCTCCAGATGCAATTTCTTCTCAAAACCTCGGTCCAAATACCACATATCCAGCCCATCCAGGCTCAACATTGAAACTAGGCTCTGATACCATATTGTAACGTCCCCGACCGTCATCCCACTAGCTGGGCAAACACTACTGTGAAGAACAACATCATTCTCATACTTAACTAATAACATTCATTTAAGTCATATTAAACACATTTAACTCTGAGTAAGAACAATATTAATGCTAACATAAATCATCCCTGGCATTAACAATAATTCATATGCACAACAAAATATGTGATAACATTGCAAGAATCACAGGTATGCAATTTAATTAATTACAGAATTACAAAACATAGTGACACTTATCTTTGAAACCGTGGTAATTCCACCAACTACGTGCAGGCCTTCCANACATTCCCTTCCTTATCCAATTCTCTTCTGTGCCCATTGGAGTTTGATCCTTCGACTCCCAAGTTGACATCCCTTCCTTCTCTTTCATTCTCTGAATTGGAGGCAATCCACACCTCTTCCATTCCTATACTCGACGTCGATTTGTGGTTGTCCTGACACTCATTGAACTCTACACACACAATGTGCAGTCGATCGAAGTTTTTCAGGCCTTAAACCCTTAATAAAACTACAACTTTCATAAACCATCACGAATAAGAAAACGTTTCGATTCCATGAATTTTCTGAGCTCTGTTTGGCTCTGCAATTTTAGGCGATAGCCCCCGTTTTCTTAGTCCCCAAACCATGCATCCACAGGCTGTGATCAAATGCTAAACTGCTAGGTGCTAAAAGTCTCTCCAAATGAAACTTCGTATTTCAGGATTTTGGGGCTTCGGGGTTTTGGGTTTTGGGGTTTTGGTCCTGGAGGTTCTTGCACTCTCTTCCCTCTCCAACTCCCGACTTCCGAAAATTTGATTTCCTTACCCTTCGGGCCCACAACACAGATGTCGCCCACCAAGGTAGTGACACATGGTGTCCTTAAGAAGGTCCACCTCACTCCCAGCGATGTCATAGGGTCCCACCACTTTCACTTTTTGTTTCAGAGTTTCGAACATCGGGAGTTCATGCATCTACACATCTCGAAATTTCATTTGCCAAAATTCTAAAATTATGGTCTATTCATCTACTTGATCCAATGATCAAGTTCCTCTCCTATGATCTATGACGTAGATCATTTCAGGATTTTGAGGTTTCGGGTTTCGAAGGTGTTCACCTATCCTCACTTCCCATCTCTCGAAATGTGGATTTCTTCTTGGACAATTAACGGTCCAGATCTCTCTTAAATTCATGGTTGTGATCCAATCATGAATTCGTGTTTAATGAATTCTCACGAACTCACCCTGTGACCATTTCAAGTTACGAGTCAGCGAAAGGGTAATTGATCTCCACGCATCCTTTCCAATGGACAGTCCTGACGAATTCGGGATTTTGCGTATCATGATTTCCACACTCCTGTGCAAATCCAAAGGGTTTTAAGCCTCGTGCACGTTCTCTAGATCTGATTATCATGAGGGTTCTCCTTTCCTCCCAAACATATCCTATGGATCCAACACTTCTGGTGTGGAGTTCTCTCTCTCCCTGTGTCCATATACCACACCGGTTGCAGTTTTATAATACCTTCACACCTCCTGAGCTTTGTAACATGGTCAAGTAGCCCATTGACACTCAGAAACATTATGAGGTCTAAAATTAGTCCTCCAGATGCAATTTCTTCTCAAAACCTCGGTCCAAATACCACATATCCAGCCCATCCAGGCTCAACATTGAAACTAGGCTCTGATACCATATTGTAACGTCCCCGACCGTCATCCCACTAGCTGGGCAAACACTACTGTGAAGAACAACATCATTCTCATACTTAACTAATAACATTCATTTAAGTCATATTAAACACATTTAACTCTGAGTAAGAACAATATTAATGCTAACATAAATCATCCCTGGCATTAACAATAATTCATATGCACAACAAAATATGTGATAACATTGCAAGAATCACAGGTATGCAATTTAATTAATTACAGAATTACAAAACATAGTGACACTTATCTTTGAAACCGTGGTAATTCCACCAACTACGTGCAGGCCTTCCATGAACCCTCTGTCAAAACTGTCGAGTCTGTGTTCAACCTTCACGTGGATTTCTTATCACACATCCTAGAAACAAAGAACTGTGAGTCTATTCTATATGGATGGTTGGGAAAACTGAATGTCCTGTAATTGTTAAGCCTGGTTGGGTTGAAGCGTCTGTCTATCATCTATTTGGGAAACCTGTGTTTGTTGTCCTAGTTGACTGTGGCGGCCATGCAGTTCTTGGCTGGGTGTGGTTTGCTACTGTTGTATGTTCGTCGTTGAGCCTTATTGTTTTTTCTTCTTTGTACGAGAACGAGATTAAGGAAACCGATTGTATGACCTGTGTGTAACCTCTCTCCAGGTGAGGGAGGTGATTGTTGTTGAAGAGGCAGTCTGTCAGGCCTGTGAGAAGTTATTTCCAGGTGAAGGAGTCTGTGGGGAAGTGGTATTCTTCCAGAGAGAGTCCAGCACCAGCTACAGAGCTCTAAGACTTCTTAATCCAGCCTGTTGCTGAGACCCAAAGAGGGAGGTGAAGCACTGATGGACTGTGCTTGTGAAGGTGTATACTCCTGGGTGGAACAGGCATGTGGGGAATGAGATTTTGTGAGTAGTGGGCATAAGAAGTCATCCTGGGAAGAATATTTTCGGTTATTCAGTGCAGTTTTCCCTATAACCTCAGCCTAGACTAGGATTCCTTGCCTTGGGTGGAGCTTAGTCCCAGCTCGGGGGTGACCCACTACTGAGCATGATGAGCAACATGGTCTAAGGCTAGGAGGTTCGTGGAAGTCTTGCACGTAGTTGGTGGAATTACCACAGTTTCAAAGATAAGTTAATTAATTAAATTGCATACCTGTGATTCTTCCAATGTTATCATGTATTTTGTTCAGGGATGATTTTAAGGATGGAAATTTATATTAAAATGTAGAAACCTTGACGAATCTTACTAATCCTTCATATGCCAACTATAAATGATTGGCGATATTTTTGTAAAAATATTCAAATTTATAAGGATTTTATATAGTTTTTATAAAATTTTGGCGATTTTTAAGGTAAAATATTTTTTTCCTATAGAGTTTGGGCAAATAATTTTTAAAATAGCGAATCTCGATTTTGGAAAAACCATGGAAAATTAGCCCATGAGCGAAATTTAGCCCCTAAAATTACCCCTGATTTTATTGTGCATATGGATTATTGTTAATGTAAAGGATTATTTATGTTAGCATTAATCTTGTGCTTACTCTAAGTTAAATGTGTTTAATATGACTTAAATGCATGTTATTAATTAAGTATGGGAATGATGTTGTTTCACACAGTAGTGTTTTCCCGGCCAGTGGGATGACGGATGGGGACGTTACAGGTAGCAGTAAATGAGGGAGAAAAAGGAACTCCACTTTCCATGATAATGAAGACTCGGTATAGACTCCTAAGACCAACTAGTAATCAAAGAGCATACCAAAAATTCAAATGGACAATATGCTTGCAAACGGGCTAAAGTGGCTGAGTGGCCTCCCTCGCTAAAGAAAGTATGTCTCATCCAAGAGGGACCTGAGACTCCCTGCTAAAGTTTGGAGGTAACAGAATCAGTTATAAGGGCCCTCGTAGGCTTAACAACCAGCCAGTCAGATCCCCCCAGAGAGGTAATCTTCCATAAAGGTTGTGTGTTGTCCGACCCCTATCTTACCTAGGATACAAGAAGAATAATGCCTGCAAGTAACCTATGAGAAACCTAAGTCAAGCAACTAATCAACCACTATATAACCGATGCACAGGAGAACAATTTTAAGTCTGGATTACCATATGGGTAGAGTAGCAAAGCCCGAAACCTTGAAAGTACCTCCTCTCACAGAGGTATGGATACTAGCAAGATCCCCAAATTCGAATAAATCCACAGAAATATCTCTGAAGCTAAGTGAGTATCCAGGGGTTATCCCTTCAAAAAAATTCGCGCGACCTCGTGCTTAACTCCAGTGTGGGCGGAGCGTTCTGATATTACCAATTATACAATGGATTTATCAACTCCCTGTCTCAGACACATATGTTGATTTAATTTCCTTGGAGAATTTTACTCACAAAATCCTATTCCAAGGCACTAAATCCTAAGCTAGTTTGTGCACCCTAAACAATAAAATCATTACTAATCAATTTTAGTTTAAAGAGTAAATTTTATTGGTCTTGATTACTCAAAAATGTATGGGAATGAAACTCATGGTGTTATGACTCTGCACCAAAATAAAAATAGATATAATGCAAAGCCTAACTTTAACTTTTCAGTGAATGATATGCTAAATAAAAACAATGCAATCTTCAATTTTAACTCTGCAACTCAGAAGTAAAATGCAATCTTTCGCTAAATGTACTAAGCTAATGATAAACGTTCCAAGACAAAAGTACCAACCAATGCAAAATACCTATTTTTTGTATTTTCAATGTATTAAAAAGAAAATACATGGACTGATAAGCGACTTGATATATAACTTCTACTGTGTATAAAAGAAATCACTCAAGCAGAATACCAAGCAGCTAAGCAGACAACTGAACTACCGAGGACAAATCAAAAACGGAAAAAAAGAGAAAGACGTTGCCCAAAAATTCAACTCCAAACAGGGTTCCTCTCATCCCAAATAATCTCAACAGGCACCATAGAGACCTAAGAAGGCTCAGTGATCCTCAAAACCTACCCAACAGTCACTAAACCAAGCAAGCAATCAAGGGGAAGTGGTATACACAACTATTCAGGAGAAAAGGGCATATATACGCCTCTTGCAGTGGGACAACAAGCATGTGTACGCGACTGTCAGGGAAAAAAGGGTGTACATATTTTAAAACAAGGCTAGGAAAGGGTAAAAGGCTGAAAAAATTAGACCCAGAGTGAACAGACTTTGTCCAACTATGATACGACAAGAAACACAAAGGAAAAAGAGCAATGTGAGAAGGAAAAATACTTCAACCCTTAGAAGGAATATCTATCCCCAGTGGAGTCCCCAATTTTGTTATAAGGGAAAAACTCTCTATGGCCAAGGGTAAACCACAACAGACAGGTATGACTGTAGAAATCAACTCAATTCCAACATGTGATATATAAAATAATGTGCAATACGAGGAAGAATCCTACCTCAATCTAATCATTTGATGTTGTTCCACCGTTGAGCACTTTGACCCAAAGCTTTACACCTACAAGAAGTTCTCAACAAACAAGCGATGCAAGTATATAGTGACAATATATAAAGTGAGTTAGCACATCAGATAGCACAATCCATTAATAAACATTACAAACATGCCCATGGATAATAATCATATATTTACAAGATATCAATAGGATGGGAAAGGAGTATTTATATTAATAATTGATCAACAAAAGTATCAACATTACAGACTTCAGGGTCGGCATGGTTCGAAACCAAGAAACCAAGTTCCTTCCAACTGGGTCTCCACCACTTCAATCCTCCACCAAAGGAAAGCTCATAGCAAAGAGGTAATGAGGTCCTCTCGACAATAAGGAAAGAGCTTGGGGGCTGAACACTGTGTTTAGACTTGAGGGACAAAGGGATGTAGACTCAATATGAAGTAATTTCTCGAGAGTAACTTTTCTCTCAAAGTTGAATTCTTTCTCCTCCTTTTTCCATAGCTTGAAATTGTGCTCTTATAGAATCCAGAATGCAACTAAAGGGCCGAGTCAAAACGTTTCCAGTATATGGAAGGCCAAAGATCATATTTTTTTTTTCGTGACATGGAAACCCGACCTCATTTTGTATTTTCTGGCACAAATCCCGACATACTTGAGCTATAGTGGAGTAGCAAGTGTATATGCATCTTGCATAGCCGTTAGGGAGAATATATGTGAAAAATATATATAATTTTGTCTTTGGATTTATCAAAAAGGGGTTGATAAGTCTGCATAGGGAAATGGGAAAAGGCCCTCTATGCAAGATAACAATGGTGAGGTAAATCTTGCTATAACAGTAACATTCCACTTCAGTGCTCAAAGATTCAAACTTGTTGTAACTTCTTCTCTATGTTTCACTAGGCCTTCTTGGATAACCCCTTTGTGTACGACTCTCAAAGTAGTTATTGTTCCTATTGTTAGCTCTGTAATTCACATCTTTATGTCCAAAATTATTACATTCATAACATAAAACAAAGAATATAGTTTGATACCTAGGAGTTGAGGATATTCTAAAAGGAGGTGATCTTATGAATCCTTCTTCTTCTTGAGGCGTATCTATTGGTTGTTGATTCTAAAATATGAATCTTCTTGGTGGAGGAGTGTCCCTGTAATCTTCCTTGTATATCTTCCTATCCCCTTTGATTGTTTCTGCATATGTTTCTTGATCTGTTGTTTTGGAGCTTGATCCCTTTTCTGTCTGATTGTACCCAAGTTTGGTCTTGTCAAAATGATATTTTTGACTNTGCAGTTTTATAATACCTTCACACCTCCTGAGCTTTGTAACATGGTCAAGTAGCCCATTGACACTCAGAAACATTATGAGGTCTAAAATTAGTCCTCCAGATGCAATTTCTTCTCAAAACCTCGGTCCAAATACCACATATCCAGCCCATCCAGGCTCAACATTGAAACTAGGCTCTGATACCATATTGTAACGTCCCCGACCGTCATCCCACTAGCTGGGCAAACACTACTGTGAAGAACAACATCATTCTCATACTTAACTAATAACATTCATTTAAGTCATATTAAACACATTTAACTCTGAGTAAGAACAATATTAATGCTAACATAAATCATCCCTGGCATTAACAATAATTCATATGCACAACAAAATATGTGATAACATTGCAAGAATCACAGGTATGCAATTTAATTAATTACAGAATTACAAAACATAGTGACACTTATCTTTGAAACCGTGGTAATTCCACCAACTACGTGCAGGCCTTCCACGAACCCTCTGTCAAAACCGTCGAGTCTGTGTTCGACCTTCACGTGGATTTCTTATCACACATCTTAGAAACAAAGAACTGTGAGTCTATTCTATATGGATGGTTGGGAAAACTGAATGTCCTATAATTGTTAAGCCTGGTTGGGTTGAAGCGTCTGTCTGTCATCTATTTGGGAAACTTGTGTTTGTTTTCCTAGTTGACTGTGGCGGCCATGCAGTTCTTGGCTGGGTGTGCTTTTCTACTGTTGTATGTTCGTCATTGAGCCTTATTGTTTTTTCTTCTTTGTATGGGAACGAGATTAAGGAAACCGATTGTATGACCTATGTGTAACCTCTCTCCAGGTGAGGGAGGTGATTGTTGTTGAAGAGGCAGTCTATCAGGCCTGTGAGAAGTTATTTCCAGGTGAAGGAGTCTGTGGGGAAGTGGTATTCTTCCAGAGAGAGTCCAGCACCAGCTACAGATCTCTAAGACTTCCTAATCCATCCTGTTGCCGAGACCCAAAGAGGGAGGTGAAGCACTGATGGGCTGTGCTTGTGAAGGTGTATACTCCTGGGTGGAACAGGCATGTGGGGAATGAGAGTTTGTGAGTAGTGGGCGTAAGAAGGCATCCTGGGAAGAATATTTCCGGTTATTCAGTGCAGTTTTCCCTATAACCTCAGCCTAGACTAGGATTCCTTGCCTTGGGTGGAGCTTAGTCCCAGCTCGGGGGTGACCCATTGCTGAGCATGATGAGAAGCATGGTCTAAGGCTAGGAGGTTCGTGGAAGTCTTGCACGTAGTTGGTGGAATTACCACAGTTTCAAAGATAAGTTAATTAATTAAATTGCATATCTGTGATTCTTCCAATGTTATCATGTATTTTGTTCAGGGATGATTTTAAGGATGGAAATTTATATTAAAATGTAGAAACCTTGGCGAATCTTACTAATCCTTCATATGCCAACTATAAATGATTGGCGATATTTTTGTAAAAATATTCAAATTTATAAGGATTTTATATAGTTTTTATAAAATTTTGGCGATTTTTAAGGTAAAATATTTTTTTCCTATAGAATTTGGGCGAATAATTTTTAAAATAGCGAATCTCGATTTTGGAAAAACCATGGAAAATTAGCCCATGAGCGAAATTTAGCCCCTAAAATTACTCCTGATTTTATTGTGCATATGGATTATTGTTAATGTAAAGGATTATTTATGTTAGCATTAATCTTGTGCTTACTCTAAGTTAAATGTGTTTAATATGACTTAAATGCATGTTATTAATTAAGTATGGGAATGATGTTGTTTCACACAGTAGTGTTTGCCCGGCCAATGGGATGACAGATGGGGACGTTACAGGTAGCAGTAAATGAGGGAGCAAAAGGAACTCCACTTTCCATGATAATGAAGACTCGGTATAGACTCCTAAGATCAACTAGTAATCAAAGAGCATACCAAAAATTCAAATGGACAATATGCTTGCAAACGGGCTAAAGTGGCTGAGTGGCCTCCCTCGCTAAAGAAAGTATGTCTCGTCCAAGAGGGACCTGAGACTCCCTGCTAAAGTTTGGAGGTAACAGAATCAGTTATAAGGGCCCTCGTAGGCTTAACAACCAGCCAATCAGATCCCCCCAGAGAGGTAATCTTCCATAAAGGTTGTGTGTTGTCCGACCCCTATCTTACCTAGGATACAAGAAGAATAATGCCTACAAGTAACCTATGAGAAACCTAAGTCAAGCAACTAATCAACCACTGTATAACCGATGCACAGGTGAACAATTTTAAGTCTGGATTACCATATGGGTAGAGTAGAGTAGTCTGGATTACAATTTTAAGTCTAGATTACAATTTTAAGTATGGATACTAGCAAGATCCCCAAATTCGAATAAATCCACAGAAATATCTCTGAAGCTAAGTGAGTATCCAGGGGTTATCCCTTCAAAAAAATTCACGCGACCTCGTGCTTAACTCCAGTGTGAGCGGAGCGTTCTGATATTACCAATTATACAATGGATTTATCAACTCCCTGTCTCAGACACATATGTTGATTTAATTGGCTTGGAGAAGTTTACTCACAAAATCCTATTCCAAGGCACTAAATCCTAAGCTAGTTTGTGCACCCTAAACAATAAAATCATTACTAATCAATTTTAGTTTAAAAAGTAAATTTTATTGGTCGTGATTACTCAAAAATGTATGGGAATGAAACTCATGGTGTTATGACTCTGCACCAAAATAAAAATAGATATAATGCAAAGCCTAACTTTAACTTTTCAGTGAATGATATGCTAAATAAAAACAATGCAATCTTCAATTTTAACTCTGCAACTCAGAAGTAAAATGCAATCTTTCGCTAAATGTACTAAGCTAATGATAAAGGTTCCAAGACAAAAGTAACAACCAATGAAAAATACCTATTTTTTGTATTTTCAATGTATTAAAAAGAAAATACATGGACTAATAAGCGACTTGATATATAACTTCTACTGTGTATAAAAGAAATCACTCAAGCAGAATACCAAGCAGCTAAGCAGACAACTGAACTACCGAGGACAAATCAAAAAAGGAAAAAAAGAGAAAGACGTTGCCCAAAAATTCAACTCCAAACAGGGTTCCTCTCATCCCAAATAATCTCAACAGGCACCACAGAGACCTAAGAAGGCTCAGTGATCCTCAAAACCTACCCAACATTCACTAAACCAAGCAATCAATCAAGGGGAAGTGGTATACACGACTATTCAGAAGAAAAGGGCATATATACACCTCTTGCAGTGGGACAACAAGCATGTGTATGCGACTGTCAAGGAAAAAAGGGTGTACATATTTTAAAACAAGGCTAGGAAAGGGTAAAAGGCTGAAAAAATTAGACCCAGAGTGAACAGACTTTGTCCAACTATGATATGACAAGAAACACAAAGGAAAAAGAGCAATGTGAGAAGGAAAAATACTTCAACCCTTAGAAGGAAGATCTATCCCCAGTGGAGTCCCCAATTTTGTTATAAGGGAAAAACTCTCTATGGCCAAGGGTAAACCACAACAGACAGGTATGACTGTAGAAATCAACTCAATTCCAACATGTGATATATAAAATAATGTGCAATACGAGGAAGAATCCTACCTCAATCTAATCATTTGATGTTGTTCCACCGTTGAGCACTTTGACCCAAAGCTTTACACCTGCAAGAAGTTCTCAACAAACAAGCGATGCAAGTATATAGTGACAATATATAAAGTGAGTTAGCACATCATATAGCACAATCCATTAATAAACCTTACAAACATGCCCATGGATAATAATCATATATTTACAAGATATCAATAGGATGGGAAAGGAGTATTTCTATTAATAATTGATCAACAGAAGTATCAACATTACAGACTTCAGGGTCGGCATGGTTCGAAACCAAGAAACCAAGTTCCTTCCAACTGGGTCTCCACCACTTCAATCCTCCACCAAAGGCAAGCTCATAGCAAAGAGGTAATGAGGTCCTCTCGACAATAAGGAAAGAGCTTGGGGGCTGAACACTGTGTTTAGACTTGAGGGACAAAGGGATGCAGACTCAATATGAAGTAATTTCTCGAGAGTAACTTTTCTCTCAAAGTTGAATGATTTCTCCTCCTTTTTCCATAGCTTGAAATTGTGCTCTTATAGAATCCAAAATGCAACTGAAGGGCCGAGTCAAAACGTTTCCAGTATATGGAAGGCCAAAGATCAGATATTTTTTTTTTGTGACATGGAAACCCGACCTCATTTTGTATTTTCTGGCACAAATCCCGACATACTTGAGCTATAGTGGAGTAGCAAGCGTATATGCATCTTGCATAGCCGTTAGGGAGCATATATGTGAAAAATATATATAATTTTAGCTTTGGATTTATCAAAAAGGGGTTGATAAGTCTGCATAGGGAAATGGAAAAAGGCCCTCTATGCAAGATAACAATGGTGAGGTAAATCTTGCTATAACAGTAACATTCCACTTCAGTGCTCAAAGATTCAAACTTGTTGTAACTTCTTCTCTATGTTTCACTAGGCCTTCTTGGATAACCCCTTTGTGTACGACTCTCAAAGTAGTTATTGTTCCTATTGTTAGCTCTGTAATTCACATCTTTATGTCCAAAATTATTACATTCATAACATAAAACAAAGAATATAGTTTGATACCTAGGAGTTGAGGATATTCTAAAAGGAGGTGATCTTATGAATCCTTCTTCTTCTTGAGGCGTATCTATTGGTTGTTGATTCTAAAATATGAATCTTCTTGGTGGAGGAGTGTCCCTGTAATCTTCCTTGTATATCTTCCTATCCCCTTTGATTGTTTCTGCATATGTTTCTTGATCTGTTGTTTTGGAGCTTGATCCCTTTTCTGTCTGATTGTACCCAAGTTTGGTCTTGTCAAAATGATATTTTTGACTATTGATAATGTCATCCAAAACTTTTGAGCTATTCTTCATATTTTTCTTTTGAATATCCTTTCTTAATGTGACAATTTTTGCTTCCAAGTTTCCAATGATCTTGTCCTTTTCTTCTAGTTGTTCTTTGAATGTTTCTTCAATTCTTTTATCTTCTTCTATTTGAACCTTCAATTTTGTGATCATTTTTTCTAGTTCTTGAGTGTCTTCTTTCTTGTCTAGTTCTGCTTGTAGTTTCTTGTTTTTCTTCTTTTCTCTTATGATAACTTCTATGACACACATTAATTCTTCTCAAAATTCAACTTATGCCTCTTCAATTTCTTCATATTCTTCTTTGGCTTTTTCATATTCTTCTTCGGAGTCTTATTTATCAGAGTCTTCTACTTCCATGAATAGAACTCTTCCTGTCTCACTGTCACTGACTTGATCTTCATCTGACGATGAGGTGTCTTCTTTGGTGCATAAGATTTTCTTGAAAACTTTCTTTGTAGTTCTTTTGCCTTTATATGTTTGTTTTCCTTTTGAGTAACATTCATCATTTCTCTTTTTCTTATGAGGAAATTTGTTATCAAAATGACCAATACCATCACAATTAAAACAAATTAATGGAAGCTTACCTCTATACCTACCGCTGGTTCCCTTGTTCAGTCTTTTGACAAAGTTGGCCACTTCTTCATCATCTTCCAAGACGTCATTGTTCCTGCTATATTCTTCTTGTTGATTTTTCTTTGATATTTTGGATGCTTTGAAGGTTGCTTCTTTTACATCTGTATTTTCCTGTTCAGTTCTCATTTCATATGCTGTGAAGATTCCATTCAGTCCGTCCATGGTTATTGAGTTTATTTCCAATCTCTCTTCTAGTGTTGATATCTTAGGGTTAAATCTCATAGGAAGAGATCTTAGTACCTTTTGAACAATTACAAATTCTTGAATTTCTTCTCCCAATCCTATGATTGCATTCACTGTTTCATTGACTCGTAGGAAGTAGGATGCAATATTCTCATCTTCCTTCATTTTTAGTTGTTCGAACTGACCTCTGTAAGTTTGAATCTTTGTTTCTTTGACTTTTGTATCTCCTTCATAGATATTTCAAAGCTTTCCCCAAATCTCTTTTGCAGATTTACAATGTGCAACTTTGGTGAATACCATATCACTGAGACCATTCAAAAGTGCATTTGTTTCTTTGGAATTATTCTCATTGGGTTTCACTTCTTTGTCATTTGTTGGTAGAACTGTTGGTGCTATGTATCCATCTACAATTGATTGCCAAACTTGAAATCCCTGTGAATGTATATATGTCTTCATTCTTATGCTCCAAAAAGCATACTTTTGTCCATCAAACTGTGGTATTCCATTTTTATACAAGTTGGTACTCTCCATGATCTACCTTTCAATGGTTAAACTGATTTCTGAAGGAACCTGCTCTAATACCAATTTTTGGATTACTAAGAGGGGGGGGGTGAATAAGTAATAGCACAATAATAATCATTTTTAACCAAGTAATCCAAGTGTTATATCAATGTAGAATTATTATCCAATAATGAGAAATAATAAATGAACAATCACACACATACAAAATACACCAGTGTTTTACGTGGAAACCCAAGGTAGGATAAAACCACATAATTCTTTTTCTTATATGTATTAAAGAATTACATTCATTGGAAGCACCAAATTCCTTTGTTTTCCAACTACAACTAGAAGGAGGATCCAACCCCCTAGATTCTCAAGCTACAACTTGAGGGAAGCTCCAAATCCCCAATTCTCTGGCTACAACCAGAAGGAGGCTACACCCCCCTATGTTCTTCGACTACAATCGGAAGGTGGCTACAACCACCTGTCCTTACCTCGTCCAACCGCCCTGAAGTAGAAGTAGAATGATGGAACCACTGTCACACTATCACTGTGAGATATACCACTGTAAACCTGTACCAATAAATATGNAAAAGGCCCTCTATGCAAGATAACAATGGTGAGGTAAATCTTGCTATAACAGTAACATTCCACTTCAGTGCTCAAAGATTCAAACTTGTTGTAACTTCTTCTCTATGTTTCACTAGGCCTTCTTGGATAACCCCTTTGTGTACGACTCTCAAAGTAGTTATTGTTCCTATTGTTAGCTCTGTAATTCACATCTTTATGTCCAAAATTATTACATTCATAACATAAAACAAAGAATATAGTTTGATACCTAGGAGTTGAGGATATTCTAAAAGGAGGTGATCTTATGAATCCTTCTTCTTCTTGAGGCGTATCTATTGGTTGTTGATTCTAAAATATGAATCTTCTTGGTGGAGGAGTGTCCCTGTAATCTTCCTTGTATATCTTCCTATCCCCTTTGATTGTTTCTGCATATGTTTCTTGATCTGTTGTTTTGGAGCTTGATCCCTTTTCTGTCTGATTGTACCCAAGTTTGGTCTTGTCAAAATGATATTTTTGACTGTTGATAATGTCATCCAAAACTTTTGAGCTATTCTTCATATTTTTCTTTTGAATATCCTTTCTTAATGTGACAATTTTTTCTTCCAAGTTTCCAATGATCCTGTCCTTTTCTTCTAGTTGTTCTTTGAGTGTTTCTTCAATTCTTTTATCTTCTTCTATTTGAACCTTCAATTTTGTGATCATTTGTTCTAGTTCTTGAGTGTCTTCTTTCTTATCTAGTTCTGCTTGTAGTTTCTTGTTTTTCTTCTTTTCTCTTATGATAACTTCTATGACACACATTAATTCTTCTCAAAAGTCAACTTATGCCTCTTCAATTTCTTCATATTCTTCTTTGGATTTTTCATATTCTTCTTCGGAGTCTTATTTATCAGAGTCTTCTACTTCCATGAATAGAACTCTTCATGTCTCACTGTCACTGACTTGATCTTCATCTGACGATGAGGTGTCTTTTTTGGTGCATAAGATTTTCTTGAAAACTTTCTTTGTAGCTCTTTTGCCTTTATATGTTTGTTTTCCTTTTGAGTAACATTCATCATTTCTCTTTTTCTTATGTGGACATTTGTTATCAAAATGACCAATACCATCACAATTAAAACAAATTAATGGAAGCTTACCTCTATACCTACCGCCGGTTGCCTTGTTCAGTCTTTTGACAAATTTGGCCACTTCTTCATCATCTTCCAAGACGTCATTGTTCCTGCTATATTCTTCTTGTTGATTTTTCTTTGATATTTTGGATGCTTTGAAGGTTGCTTCTTTTACATTTGTATTTTCTTGTTCAGTTCTCATTTCATATGCTGTGAAGATTCCATTCAGTCCATCCATGGTTATTGAGTTTATATCCAATCTCTCTTCTAGTGTTGATATCTTAGGGTTAAATCTCATAGGAAGAGATCTTAGTACCTTTTGAACAGTTACAAATTCTTCAATTTCTTCTCCCAATCCTATGATTTCATTCACTGTTTCATTGACTCGTAAGATGTAGGATGCAATATTCTCATCTTCCTTCATTTTTAGTTGTTCGAACTAACCTCTGTAAGTTTGAAGCTTTGTTTCTTTGACTTTTGTATCTCCTTCATAAATATTTCAAATCTTTCCCCAAATCTCTTTTGCAGATTTACAATGTGCAACTTTGGTGAATACCATATCACTGAGACCATTCAAAAGTGCATTTGTTTCTTTGGAATTATTCTCACTGAGTTTCACTTCCTTGTCATTTGTTGGTAGAACTGTTGGTGCTATGTATCCATCTACAATTGATTGCCAAACTTGAAATCTTTGTGAATGTATATATGTCTTCATTCTTATGCTCCAAAAACCATACTTTTGTCCATCAAACTGTGTTATTCCATTTTTATACAAGTTGGTACTCTCCATGATCTACCTTTCAGTGGTTAAACTAATTTTTGAAGGAACCTGCTCTAATACCAATTTTTGGATTACTAA
>JZKD02S1938428.1:31054-46452 GCA_000966675.3 Picea glauca
TTATTGAGAAGGGTTGATTCCTTAATTAATTATTAAAAGATGTATTCTTATTTTTAGAAAAGGCAATGATAACATGGTTTCATGTATGTGATGCGGTCATTTATATTATGATGCCATTATTTTTATGTATGATGTTATTTATATGAGGATGTTATTTATATGATGAAGTCATTTATATGATGTTAACCTTTATGTATGATGCTGTCCTGATGAGGTTAAAGGTTTTACTCCTTTATTTATTCATTTAAAGAAAAGAGTACACCTTTATTTAGTTATTGAGAAGGGTTGATTCCTTAATTAATTATTAAAAGGATGTATTCTTATTTTTAAAAAGGGATGGGTTCCTTGATCTATTTATTTAAGGAAAGGATGTACTCTTTTAGCTATTCATGTAAGAAGGGATTTATTCCTTCACTAATTCATTTAAAGGAGAKATKTATTCTTGTACTTATCTAAAGAAGGGATATATTCTTTTTATGCATTTATTAAGGAAGGGTTTTGGTAAGTTATTATGACTGGGTATCTGGTTTCCTCAAGTTGTTAAAACCCTTAATGTTGATCGATTCTTAATGTTAATTTAAGGTGTACATGTCGACTTATTGAGTTTAAAATGATTCAATACTAACCTAAGGTTGTAATCGACAATTTGGTTTATGACCCGCCTTCAGGAGGTAAAACTACAATAAACCTAGACAGGTTCAGTGAAAGGTATTTAGCATCCTTTTAGATCTTAGATATTGACCTTTAGCTAGGAATATTGGTCGGGTAAGTTGACGAGGTTGTAATTAGCTTACATTTTCCTATGGGGATTGTTGTTCTTTAACCCTTATTGTACTTGGTTGTAATCAATCCCTTGTTGTTCTTCTTGTGTCGGGAGGGATGTAGACACCTTTAGTAGCCTCAGTACATAGGTCTGTGTGTTCCCTTGCGTCCAAAATCCAGTGCCGTATCAAGAGTCTCGGGCCCTTTAAAGGCAGGGTTTCCACTCTTGCGACACACCTAAGGGGATTACTAGTTTCTGCCTGAGCATTAGGCCAGGAGCCTATCTGACCTTCTCTCTCTTCGGAGCAGAGAACTAAGATTAAACGCCCTGCTTTCCTATGTAGAAATGGTAAGACCTACTACTACGGATTCTTCCTTCTGTGTTCATACGGTACCTAACCCAATATGTCGTTTATTGTTGAAGATAGTGTGGGGTGCCTCTGTCTTGAGTAGTAATTGTTGGCAGCTACATGTGGTGCGACTTGTGTCTTCTGGTTGTGATCGTCGTGGTTGCGTCTTAGAGGCTTCTAGTTGTGATCGTCGTGGTTGCGTCTTAGATTCTTCTGGTTGTGATCGTCATGGTTGCATCTTCGGGTGGCGACGTAGAGTCCAGTGTGTCTGTTTCCCCTCCTACACACACACACACACTTTTAAAACAAAAAATAATAATTTTACACCTGTTATTAGAGTCGTTGTCATAACTAGGAGGGTCATACACTTACCTCTGCGAATGAAGTTCCTTACCTCTGTTATATTAGATAAGAAAAGAAAAATTCAATTTCGTTCTCTGTGGGCCTTCCATTTCATTGAGGGCGTTTAACCATTCAGCCATGGCGTTCTACCTTGCCGGGGGTGTTTTTATTTTTCTGGTGATGTATTTACTGTGGCCGTTTTTATAGTGACATTCTCTGAGTTTTTTGTTCGAAGTCCCATCGTTTGACAACTTAATCACTCTGCGTTTTTCAGTGAACTTCTCTATGTTTTGGTCCAATGTTTCCCAACGTTTTTTTTTTATATATAATATAAACTTCCTACGTTGAACCCTGCAAGTGTTGTGTATTAGCTCTGCTTGGACCGTGATTTAATCTGTCTTCAACATGCCTCTTCTAAGGGTGTTTTGGGACCTCTGCCACCATTTACCTTAGGCACACCAATCATAGCCACCTCCTCTAGCTTGGGCTGTCCATTCCCAGAGGTTTCTTTTCCATTTGAAATTTCGGATTGAAATTATCAGCCTGGGCACGCACTGTTAGTTGTCATTGTTGCGTTAATCGAGGGCGTTTTGGGGCGAGTCGTCTTCTTCACAGAATCGTACTTTACCTCTGCTAAAACTTGGCAAATTTTGAACTCATCCCGTTGGTTTTCCTTCTGGAATTTCACTCAGGTTTTCATTTTATTTTTATGACCAGTCGAGCTGGCAATTCCCGTTCTGGAAATAGGTGTTTGGTTTTTTTTTCTTTTCGTTTAAATTTGATAGGAGAGTTCGTTCTACCCCTTCTTGCTTTAAACCTTGATGTTGATGTGTGATTTTGTCCTCCTGCGATGTATTGTTCTTCCCTGAATATGCAAGGGCGAGGTTGCCTTGGGCGAGTTCTACCTGTGCATCCTCAGGTTGAGTGAAAAATGTTGCTCGATTCCACTCCAGTGAACGACCACACTGAGATAGAACTGGCACATGCAGTGGCAGAGCCTGCGCAATGTAATTAAAGGGATTAGAAGGAACCCCATCTCCTTCGTTGTATTTGAAAATGTGATTTTTTTTGGTTGTTGTGTCGTTTTGAGTTTGGTAGAGTTACGTGTGCCCACCATTTGCCAGGTTGTAGATTATTAACCTGTATTGGGTAGAGTGGACAGAAGGCCAGCCTTTCAAGCCTTTAATGCTTAGAAATTATTGATGATTGCAATAAATTTAAATGATAATGTAAATAGAACGCCTATTTTCAAGGTCGTTATGGTTTATGAAAGGTTAATATACTGAAATTTTTGTTTATTCTATTAAGTATGGAATGCTAACTTCCAATACTTTTATTGCTTGAATGTGTGGTATTGAAGGGTTAATGTGAATGCCAGTAAATATAGAATGCGTAACGATAATACTGACGGTAATGATAATGTAGTGGAATGTTAATGTTAATGCTACGGTTATGAAACTACAAAAGTGGATGTTGTTGTAAATGTGGATGCGGTTATCGTTGTGGTGAGATTAATGTTTTTGTCAGGGATAGGACATCAGTTGTATAGTGTTGGTCATTTTATGTAATACTGTATATGAAATAAATGTTATTATGTTAAGGTATTTTATTTGGTAACATATGAGAAGTGAGGTAATTGATTTGCTATAAGGTTATTTAGCATGAAGGTATTTTGAGGAAATGTAGTATAAAGTAATGTAATGTCCGGGTAAGGTATTGCTGCTACTGTAAGGAATTATTCATCTTATTATTGTTCTTAGTGAAATGGGTGGACCCTTGAAGTTAATTTATTATGTTAAGCATCAAATATTTTATTGACAATGTCTTGTAATGAAGCCATTATAAGTTTTAACTACGATGCTAATATGTTTCCCTTTTGAATTCAATTTATTACGTTAATCAACGATTATTTTATTGACAATAATGAAAGCCATTACTAGTTAAAATTACACTGTTGTACCAGTATAAAGGCAAATACATGGATGTCATGGACAGGTCCTTGGGTAGTTCCATTGTTATTAAACACAAACAGAAGGTAGAGCCATCCTTATTTTAAATACAATGATAGTGTGATATAGAAGGCGAAGATGTGGTTGTGTTATGGTGATGATATGGTAAATTAATTAATGCACTTTATTTAAGGTTGGATAACTCGTCGATTAATGATTTTTAAACGAAGTAGTTGGTCTGTCATTATGTCATTAAGTCTTAATATTGGATGGTCAATGTCGAAGTCCTTCTTACTTGCACCTTCCTAGAGGATGTGTTGTTCACATCATTTGTGTTGTACGAGGTCGTAATCATTTTACTGCTTGGTCAGTTTGTCCGACGGGATGTAGACGCCTGCATGTAGCCTTAGTATGTAAGTTTATGTGTGTGATTATTTTTTTGTAAGGAATCCTATGCCGTATCAAGAGTCTCGGGCCCTTTAAAGGTAGGGTTTCCACTCTTGCGACACCCCTGACAGAGATTACTAGTTTCTTCCTGAGCAGTCGGCCAAGAGCCTATCTGACATTCTCTCTCTCCAGAGTAGAGAACTAAGATTAAACGCCATGCTTTCCTGTGCAGAAATAGTAAGATCTACTACTATGGATACTTCCCTCTGTGTTTGTCCTGTGCATAACCCAGTATGTCGTTAAATGTTTGCATTGTGCACCTTGTGTCTATGGTCGTTTATTGCTTGCAGTTACTCATTGTGTGCCTTCAGTCTTCCTGTAATGAACATCGTGGTTGCGTCTTGTTGTTTGTCGAGTGGCGACGTAGAGTCAAGTGTGTCAGTCCCCTTTTACACGTGTACACACACATCACGTCTAAATAAAAAAAAAAATTCACACCTGTTATCCGAGTTACTGTCGTAATGAAGGAGGTCATTACATATGGTATCAGAGCGAGGTTTGACCCGCGACTTGGGATTCGCTACAGCTTCCGTGACATGATTTGTTTGATTATACTGTTGCTAATTGAGTTGATTGTGTGCATGTAGGTAATCATGGTTAGAGGACTTTGTGGAGGCAGACGATAGGGTGCTAAAGGAGGAGGCGTGATGCCTCCAGTAGCATCCATGCCTGAGGGGTCTAACCCCCAGGGAGGCGAGCAGGTTCTCGGATAGGAGAAGATAGCGGTTGGCAATGTTATTGGGATGATGAGATCCTTTCAGTGCATGTCCGAGGCTCTGATCAGCCGATTGGGCAGAGACGAGGCCAGGGTGCCAACACCTGCTGAGGTTCCACTGCGTGCACCGGCCCTTATAGGTAGCCTTCACTGTGAACTCGAGAAGGTAAAATTTCCTGAGTTCTTTAGGGCCCCGGACGGCGCAGCCGCCGAGGCATGGTTGGAGAATATGGCGATGTGCTTTGCACTTCGCGATTATACCTCCAACATAAAAGTCCACATGGCGGTATTCCAACTGAAGGGGAGCGCTCTTCTATGGTGGAAGACGCTCCTACCACAGCTGAACATGGTTGTTGAAGACGTGTCATGGGAACTGTTCGAGGAATGGTTTCGAGAGAGGTATCTTTCAGAGGAATTCATTGAGCATCATCTCAACGAGTTCAACGTGTTATGACAGGGAGGTCGTACGGTGCCCGAGTAAGAGGCACGTTTTATGGAGCTGCTCCAATATGCTCTGCACCTTAACATAGAGAAGCTCAAGGTCAACCGTTTCGTGTTTGGCCTTAACGACAGCCTGCGTGCAAAGGTTAGGATCTTAATGCCTCAAACCTTGCACGACATTGTCCAAAAGGCCCTCATAGCAGAGGAGGAGCTTATCAGTGGGGGTCAGACCAGGACTCCAGCGAGACCCATAGGGTAGAGTTCATCTGGTACACTGCAGCACCTGACACCCATGAGACATACGCTGGGATATCGTGGCTTCTAGAGGGGATCCACTTTCACTACACCTCGGTGACCGCCACCTCGGCAGCGGACACCTTATTAGGGACCACAGCACCAACACCAACGTCACCCGCAGCAGCAACAGTTTAGGCATGTTCAGCAGAACTGACCGGGGTTCCAGGCAGGCAGGTTGTCATCTTCTACTTCGGGTACCAGGACTACTGGGCCGAAGAAGGGGTGTTGGACGTGTGGGGAGCCACACTACCAGCGTGACTGTCTTGTGGAGAGGAACAGGGCGTCCGGATCAGCCAGACCCACTACAGTGGGAGATATGGGCAAGGTCCATCGGATTCATGCAGGGGTGAATAACCTCCAGGCAGAGCACCAGTCGACTGTGCTCGAGACGACAAGTATTTTTGCTGACCAGACACTTAGTATTTTGATAGACCCAGGTGCTACTGAGAGTTTCATTTCTGGTGCAGTGCTAAAAAGGATTAAGGTAAAGGCAGTCGAACAGGACGAGTTTAGCTTCGTAGAGATGGCTTCAGGAGCCAAAAAAAAGGTTGGAGGAAAGGTTACGTGCTATGCCCTTAACTTGGGAGAGTTTGTCATGAGGGTCAACTTGTACATCACGAGCTTAGGATCTTATGATTTCATGATTGGTATGGATTGGTTGGAATCGCATGAGGAAATACTCAACTGTAAGATGAAATGGTTGAGCTTGGTCAATGATGAAGGACAGAGACGTGTGATTGTAGGACGAAACCAGGGAGTATCCCTGAGGTTCGTCTCTTCCTTACAGTTACAGAAGAGTATGTGCAAGGGGTGCAATCTTTATGTGATCCTCGTGCTAAACGAAAAGGGAGTAGCGGAAGGTCTAGAACACCTTCCGATGGTGAACGAGTTTGAGGACGTATTTCCAGAGGAGTTTCCTGGGATGCCGCCGGAAAGGGAATTGGAGTTTACCATAGACCTAAAACCGGGAACCGAACCGATAGCAAGAACGCCTTATTGGGTGTCGACCTTGGAGTTGCAAGAGTTGAAAATGCAACTGAAGGAGTTGTTGGACCTAGGACTGATACGTCCTAGTGTGTCACCGTGGGGTGCACCAATTATTTTCATACGAAAGAAGGACGGATCATGGAGGCTTTGCATTGACTACCGTCAACTGAATAAGGCTACGATCAAGAATCAATATCCCTTACCAAGAATTGATGATATGTTCGATCAAATGAAGGGTTCTACGGTGTTCTCCAAGATTTATTTTTGATCCTGGTATCACCAGTTACGGATCGAGGAGGATGATGTCCCTAAGACCACCTTTAAGATGAGATTTGGACATTACAAGTTTACTGTTTTACCATTTGGACTAACAAATGCCCCAGGGGTATTCATGAGTTTGATGAACGGGGTTTTCTGTGAGTACTTGGACAAGTTCATCCAAGTATTCATTAACGATATTTTGATCTACTCTTGGATGACGGAGGAGCATGATGAGCACTTGCGCTTGGTACTACAGTGTCTGTGAGAGCACACATGGTATGGGAAGTTGTCCAAATGCTCTTTTTATCAATCGAGGATTCACTACTTAGGGCATGTCATCTCCGGCGAAGGTATCGCCATGGAGCCAGCCAAGGTTGAGGCTATTATGGATTGGCATGCGCCGACGAATGTCACAGAAGTGCATAGTTTTATGGGTTTAGCAGGATACTATCGAAGGTTTGTCGAGGGATTTTCAAAGATAGCAAATCCGATCACGGAATTGCAGAAGAAAAACAAGAAGTTTGTTTGGACCGAGAAATGTGCAGAAGCATTTTGGAGGCTTAAGGAGTTGTTGATGACAACGCCGATACTAAAGGTCCCTGACATGGACGTAGAATTCTTGGTATGCACTGACGCATCCAAGGAAGGTTTAGGCGGAGTCTTGATGCAAGACGGACGAGTGATTGCTTACGTTTCGAGGAAACTAAGAAGGCATGAGGAAAACTACGTGACACATGATTTGGAGTTATTAGCCATCGTATATTCCTTGAAGGTATGGATACACTACCTTGTTGGACAAAAATTTGAATTAAAGATTGATCATTGTGGACTACAACACATTTTTACGCAAAGCGAACTGAACGCGCGACAACGGCGTTGGTCAGAATTGCTTAGCAAGTACGATTTTGAGATTAATTACATAAAGGGAACAATGAACCAAGTGGCGGATGCTTTGAGTCGGAGACCATGCATATTTTCAGTGTTTCCTCTTAAGACGAATCTACGTGAGAATATTCTCACTTTACAGCGTGACGATGACTGGTACAAAGAAGTCGAGGATTTTATCAGACAAAACACAATGATGGTACCACGATATGAGGGATTGTCTTTTGATAGCGATGGTTTATTGAGGTTTAGAGGTCGAATTTACATACCGCCAAACGACGATTTGAGGATGTTGATCCTGAGCGAGGCTCATAGAGCAATTTACATGGCTCACCCAGGAGTCACGAAGATGAGGGCAAACCTTAAACCCTTGTTCTTCTGGAAGGGAATGAAGCCCGACATAGTCAACTTTGTGGCTAAATTTCTAGAATGTCAACAGGTAAAGGCTGAGCATAGACACCCAACAGGTTTTCTTCAACCACATGCCATTCCAGAATCAAAATCGGAAGTTATTTCGATGGATTTTATTGTCAGATTGCCACTGATGGCAAGGAGACACGACTCGATTTTTGTAGTAGTAGACACTCTGATGAAGAGTGCTCACTTTATTCTTGTGCGTATGATGTATCAGGCACCTGACATAGCAAGAATTTTCATCATTGAGATTGTGAGGCTGCATGGCGTGCCTAAGAAGATTATATCTGATCGAGGATCGATGTTTACTGGACGATTTTGGACGAGTTTCCAAGAGGCCTTGGGAACCCAACTCAATTTTAGTATTGCATATCACCCAGAGACTTATGGGCAGACCGAACGAACAAACCAAATCTTGGAAGACATGTTGCGCATGTACGTGATGGACCAACAAAAGTGTTGGGAGGAATTCTTGCCTCTAGTAGAGTTCGCTTACAACAACAGTTACCAGAGCACCATTAATATGGTGCCTTTTGAGTTCCTTTATGGGCGACCATGTCGGACGTCGTTGAGTTGGGATCGGCTTGAGGATAGGGTCCTGGTGGGACCAGAAGTGATCCAAGAAATGGAAGAGAAAATGAAAACCATAAGACAAAGGATTAAAGAAGCACAGGATCCACATAAGAGTTATGTCGATGCGCACCGAGTCGACCGTAGTTACGAGGTCGGCGATCGAGTCTTCTTGCGGGTTAAACCACATAAGAGCTCGATCAAGTTTGGAAAGGGAGATAAAATCTCTCCTAGATTCATGGGACCTTTCGAGCTTGTGGAGAGAAAGGGGCCTGTGGCCTATCGACTAGCCTTGCCTGATTCTTTGAGGCATATGCACGATTTTTTTCATGTATCTGTTTTGAGACATTATATTAGTGATCCTACACACGTGATTGACCTGAGTTCCTTGCAGGTATCGGATGAGGGAGTCCTCATGGCTGAGCCGGTCCGCATATAAGATCATCATATTCGACAATTACAACGTCGAATGGTAGATCAGGTCAAGGTCCAGTGGGACAGTTATAGTCCGCACTCGGCGACCTGGGAGGATGCATATGTTATACACCAGAAGTTTCCATTTTTGTTTGATAGATAGACTTATGATACTGTGGTACTTATGATACTGTGGTACTTTTATTTCGGCATTTATATTGAGAAACTTCGGGATGAAGTTTATACCAAGAGGGGGTGTATGTAACATCCCGCTTTGGCGCACTAAGAAAACTTATTCTTTGAGGACACTTGCTCGCAAGTGATCTGGACTTTTATGATGTTAAACCATTTATACTTGATTATGATGCGATTGATAGATGACATGATGTTTTACTATTTGATGTAGAAAGGTGCTATTGACTCAGTTTTATTGAGTGTGCAGGGTTTTTGACCTTGAGGATGCAGAGGCATCGGTGGAACCTCTTGGACTTCGGATTGAGTCAGGGAGTGTGCTAATTGGGTTGATTTATTTACTGTGATATTTCTGATTTGATGATTTGATGATTGACATGTTCTGACACGATTGTTGATGATGGCTGACGATAGCTTGCCGACCAGACCCACATATGGAGTAAAGGGGCCACACACGATTTCCAGAAAGGTTGAGGGAGAGGTGTGGATAGCAGCCCTGCCACAACCTACTAGTACTCCCGCCGTGGCTCGAACTGTAGGTTAACAATTACCTAGTTCGAGAGGATCCAGGATGTCATGGGGGCAGACTGCAACAGTCGCTCACGATGATTCTAAGGGGCGCACAATAAGGCGGTGGCCTTATTCCTTAGAGCCCTTAGTCTCCCACAAGTTCACCTGGTGGAATGTTGACTACAGGGGTTATAGATGTCTACCAATCAGTCCAGTTGGGGAGTGGCACCCTTGGATCACGTGGTGCATCCTGAAGGGCACGTCGCACAAAAGAAACACAAGAAGCGAGTGGCACCCTTGGATCACGAGGTGCATCCTGAAGGGCACATCGCGTAAAGGAAACGAACAAGATGAGTGGCACCCTTGGAGCACGTGGTGCATCCTGAAGGGCACATCGCATTGATGTGGATGAAGGAAACAAACCTAAATAGCCCTAAGACAATAATGCCTTAAGAAATCCCTTAACAACTTCCCTAACCAATCTTCACCTAGCTCAGAATCTAAATCCTAAGACTAAGACTTTTCTAGGGTAAAATTTTAGTGTAACCTTAAAGAAAAAGGCCCTAGCATAAAAATAAAAATTCAAACAAACCCACTTAAGTAATAGTTAGGTCTTCATAAAATTCTGGGGGTAAATAATGAGAGTAAGAATTAAATTAAAACTAATGGTTTAAAATTTTTGCAAAGAAGAAATTATTTCCTAACTTGTGAAAGAAAAAAAGATAATTAAATAAATAATAAGTGAAAAGATTAATTAGCGCATTTATATTAGTTCCTAACTTGTGAAAGAACAAAAGATAATTAAATAAATAAATAAGTGAAAAGATTAATTAGCGCATTTATATTATTTACTAACTTGTGAAAGAACAAAAGTTAATTAAATAAATAATAAATGAAAAGATTAATTAGCGCATTTACCTTTTTGGTTTAAAAAAATAAAAATAAAAAAGAAAGAAAGCGAATAAAAAAAAAAAGGGAAATGAGCCTTTTAATAAAAAGAAAATAATTTATGGAGAACGTGGGGGGGATGAATGACATTTGTAAAATAGAGAATTTTTTAGGGTTTTCGTTACAACTAAAATTAATTGTGATTAGGGCAAGAGGGGGTCTCAAAACACTATAAAAAGAAAAAGGAGGGTTAGGGTTAGGGATCATTATGCTGCCGAATTGAGACTGGACTGATTGCTTGTGAGGAGTTGGGAATTTCTCAGCTGTATTGGAGTGGTAGCTCAGCCTTGGAGGAGAGATGAGAAGCTAGTCTTATCTTCTGGATCTTGTGTGGCCCCTTTGTGGCTCAGGGGGCTAAGGGGGAAGCAGAGTACCCCTAGCATTTGGCTGGGAGGTACCGCTGTAGTCTCCACGGTCAGTGAGCGGGAGTGGCACGGAGCTCAAGTGCGGGACTGCATCGTCAGGTTATTCTCCATCGGTCACAGGTACGCAAGTGGGTTTGTTGTTTTAAAAATAATGTGAATGCTTAAGGTTGTATATGAACCCTTCTCTGCGTTTGGTTAAAAGGTTGTATGTGAATTTGTAACGATTGATATACTTTGTTGTAATGAACTTTAGGAATGAGATTTTATGTTGTAAAATTTTACTTACTGCAGTTATATTCAGATCTGGCAATAAGGCCTCTGTTAAATGAATGGTTGTGAGTTAATACCTTTAAAAAAAAAAAAAAAAACTAGTGTCTCTTACCTCTGCGAATGAAGTTGTTTACCTCTGTTATATTAGATAAGAAAAGAAAAATTAGATTTCGTCTTCTGTGGGCCTTCCATTTCACCGAGGGCGTTTAACCATTCAGCCATGGCGTTCTACCTTGCCGGGGGAGTTTTTATTTTTCTGTTGATGTATTTACCGTGGGCATTTTTATAGTGACATTCTCTGATTTTTTGGTTCGAACTCCCAGTGTTTGACAACTTAATCACTCTACGTTTTTCAGTGAACTTCTCTACGTTTTGGTCCAATTTTTCCTAGCGTTTTTTTTTTAATATATAATATAAACTTCCTGCGTTGAACCCTACAAGTGTTGTGTATTAGCTCTGTTTGGACTGTGGTTTAATTTGTCTTCAGCATGCCTCTTCTAAGGGTGTTTTGGGACCTCTGCCATCGTTTACCTTAGGCACACCAATCGTAGCCACCTCCTCCAGCTTGGGTTGTCCATTCTCGGAGGTTTCTTTTGCATTTGAAATTTTGGATTGAAATTATCAGCCTGGGCACGCGCTGTTAGTTGGCATTGTTGCATTAATCGAGGGCATTTTGGGGCGAGTTGTCCGCTTCAGAGAATCGTACTTTACCTCTTCTAAAAATTGGAAAATTTTGAACTCGTCCCATTGGTTTTCCTTCTGGCATTTTGCTCAGGTTTTCATTTTATTTTTATGACCAGTCGAGCTGGCAATTCCCGTTCTAGCAACAGGCGTTTGGTTTTTTTTTTCTTTTCATTGAAATTTGATAGGAGAGTTCGTTCTGCCCATTCCTGCTTTAAACCTTGATGTTGCTGTGTGATTTTGTCCTCCTGCGATGTATTGCTCTTCCTTGAATATGCAAGGGCGAGGTTGCCTTGGGTGAGTTCTACCTGTGCGTCCTTAGGTTGAGCGAAAAACGTTGCTCGATTCCACTCCAGTGAACAGCCACACTGAGACAGAACTAGCACATGCAGTGGCAGAGCTTGCGCAGCGTAATTAAAGGGATTAGCAGGAACCCCATCTCCTTCGTTGTATTTGAAAATGGGATTTTTTTGGTTGCTGTGTCGTTTTGAGTTTGGTAGCATTACGTGTGCCCACCATTCACCAGATTGTTGATTATTAACCTGTATTGGGTAGAGTGGACAGAACGCCAGCCTTTCAAGCCTTTAATGCTTAGAAATTATTGATGATTGCAATAAATGTAAATGATAATGTAAATAGAACGCCTATTTTCAAGGTCGTTATGGTTTATGAAAGGTTAATATACTGAAATTTTTGTTTATGCTATTAAGTATGGAACGCTAACTTCCAATACTTTTATTGCTTGAATGTGCGGTATTGAAGGGTTAATGTGAATGCCAATAAATATAGAATGCGTAACGATAATGCTGATGGTAATGATAATGTAGTGGAATGTTAATGTTAATGCTACGATTATGAAACTACAAAAGTGGATGTTGTTGTAAATGTGGATGCGGCTATCGTTGTGGTGAGATTAATGGTTTTGTCAGGGATAGGACATCAACTGTATAGTGTTGGTCATTTTATGTAATATTGTATATGAAATAAATGTTATTATGTTAAGGTATTTTATTTGGTAACATACGAGAAGTGAGGTAATTGATTTGCTATAAGGTTATTTAGCATGAAGGTATTTTGAGGAAATGTAGTATAAATTAATGTAATGTCCGGGTAAGGTATTGCTGCTACTGTAAGGAATTATTCATCTTAATATTGTTCTTAGTGAAATGGGTGGACCCTTGAAGTTAATTTATTATGTTAAGCATCGAATATTTTATTGACAATGTCATGTAATGAAGCCATTATAAGTTTTAACTACGATGCTAATATGTTTCCCTTTTGAATTCAATTTATTATGTTAATCAACGATTATTTTATTGACAATAATGAAAGCCATTACTATTTAAAATTACACTGTTGTACTAGTATAAAGGCAAATACATGGATGTCATGGACATGTCCTTGGGTAGTTCCGTTGTTATTAAACACAAACAGAAGGTAGATCCATCCTTATTTTAAATACAATGATAGTGTGATATAGAAGGCGAAGATGTGGTTGTGTTATGGTGATGATACGGTAAATTAATTAATGCACTTTATTTAAGGTTGGATAACTCGTCGATTAATGATTTTTAAATGAAGTAGTTGGTCTGTGATTATGTCATTAAGTCTTAATATTGGATGGTCAATGTCGAAGTCCTTCTTACTTGCGCCTTCCTAGAGGACGTGTTGTTCACATCATTTGTGTTGTACGAGGTCGTAATTATTTTACTACTTGGTCAGTTTGTCGGGCGGGATGTAGACGCCTCCATGTAGCCTTAGTATGTAAGTCTATGTGTGTGATTATTTTTGTGTAAGGAATCATGTGCCGTATCAAGAGTCTCGGGCCCTTTAAAGGCAGGGTTTCCACTCTTGCGACACCCCTGACAAAGATTACTAGTTTCTTCCTGAGCAGTCGTCCAGGAGCCTATCTGACATTCTCTCTCTCTGGAGCAGCGAACTAAGATTAAACGCCCTACTTTCCTGTGCAGAAATAGTAAGATCTACTACTATGGATCCTTTCCTCTGTGTTCGTCTTGTGCATAACCCAGTATGTCGTTAAATGTTTGCGTTGTGCGCCTTGTGTCTATGGTCGTTTATTGCTTGCAGTTACTCATTGTGTGCGTTCAGTATTCTTGTGATGAACATCGTGGTTGCGTCTTGTTGGTTGTCGAGTGGCGACATAGAGTCAAGTGTGTATGTCCCCTTTTACATGCGTGCACACACTTCACGTCTAAATCAAAAAAAAAAATCACACCTGTTATCTGAGTTGTTGTCGTAACGAAGGGGGCCGTTACAACAATAGATGTATGCTACTGTGGTGGATGTGTACCACTGGTTGTGACTATTTGTCATTGAATAAGTAGCCGTGTGATACTTGGTGTGGTTGTGTACCACTGTATATTAGTTTCATACTACTATGTATATACAAAGTTGTGTTCTATTGAATAACATTGTTTTGATTTCCATGTAGACTATCAGTAGTGTTGAAAATGATTATTAGCTAGATGTATAGTCAATGTGCTGATGGACATACATTCTCCAGATGGAAAATGGTCCAGGACATTTATTCTTCTAGGATGCATGTCTGGATTAGAAGAATAGTCATTATATCCCATGGCATGGCTTCCAACATTTGTTGGAATGGTTATTCTCCTAGGACATATGCCCGAATTAGAAGAATGGTTCTTGTATCACTCTGTGGAGTGAGTGACTTATTCAACATCATGCTTGATTACTCAGATGGAGTATGGATTCGAGAGCTGATGCAGTTGATGCTATCAAATGATACTGATAGTGATGATGGTGCTCATGATCTAATCATGAGATAGATTGTATGGCTATGATGATGCTACAGGTTGAATGGTATGTCATGCTCAAGACCATTGCTTTCAATACCTCCCTATCTAGGAAGGAGTGTTGATATTATGGTAGTTTTGGGAGGTATTAACCTCCATGTGTAACCCTGACAAGAATAGAATATTACATGAAGTAAGAAGAAACCCTAAAGCATTGGACATAAACCTAGAAGATAAGTTGGCTAAAGGAAATATTTAATATTGAGTTTCTAGCCTCCAGAATGAGAAGTTATCCTAGACAAATAAGGAGGAATAATATAAATAAAGGACGCCAGAGCTCATTTGACAGATACAACTCCCAACTATAGAAGTTTAAGATTGTGCACTGCAGAAATTTAGTAAGTGCTCAAGTCTGGAGAGTAGTTGCAACTGCAGCTACTGCAACTTGTATTTTCAATTTAGGCTTGGAATTTCTCTTGGTTATGGTTTGGACTTCTGCCTTGTATGATAGCTCTCGAGAGAGGTATGCTACATTGCTTGGCTATCATGCCTAGGGTTTTCTTCCAGAATTATTCTTTGTCAAGGTTAAGGTGCTTAGGGGTGGCTTCGACCTATGGTTGGGTGACAATATTGTTATATTGTCCATGGTGAAAATAGCACACTTATTATTTATAACAATTTTTTCTTAGGTGTAGACCAAGTTCAGTCATGCAAATATTTATTCTAAATGAATAGGACAAAAATGATCAAGACACTCAAGGAATGATGGTTTTCTCGAGTTGGGTTTCCAAGGTTAAATCTCTATGCACTATGTGATTGTT
>JZKD02S1938428.1:49379-63477 GCA_000966675.3 Picea glauca
ATTAATATCACCAAATGATTTCATGAAAATGAGAAACCAACCAAGATATTATTTGATGAAGTATTGAACACATTATTCAAAATAGTCAAACTTGTTAATGAGCAAAAGAATGAACTCATAATCATAATTTAAACGAAAGTAAACATTTGATAAAAATTAACGTTTTTGTTTAAATTGAGATTTTTATGCTTGTTTCTAACTTTTGACATATACTCTTGTAATAAATGTCTCATACTATAGTGAATATCTTAATTTTGTCTCAAAGAAAGCCAAGGTATGGAACTATTTGAAAAGGTTGATTCTGTAGCTCATTATAATTATCAAGATTCTAACGGGGGGCACTTTAAATTTTGTAAAATATTTAGGGGGAGTTGTTGGGGCCCAACAAATGACGACTTACTGGGTGAAGTAGTTATCACTGATCTGGTAATATTTCATCTTAGGAAGAAAATAATAAGAATTGAAAAAGGATTTAAGCTCTCTGAAATAAATTCACTTTCCGACCATATAGTATTAGTATAAGCTCAATGCTATTGTAACATCCCGCTCTGGCACACTAAGAAAACTTATTCTTTGAGGACACTTGCTCGCAAGTGATCTGGAATTTTATGATGTTAAAACATTTATTCTTGATTATGATGCGTTATGATAGATGACATGATGATTTACTACTTTGATGTAGACAAGTTCTATTGACTCAGTTTTATTGAGTGTGCAAGGTTTTGGACCTTGACGATGCAGAGGCATCGGTGGAACCCCTTGGACTCCGGATTGAGTCAGGGAGTGTGCTACTTGGGTTGATTTATTTACTGTGATATTTCATTGATTTGATGATATGATGTTGACATGTTCTGACACAATTTTTGATGATGCAGGCTGACGATAGCTTGCTGACCAGACTCACATATGGAGTAAAGGGGACACACACGATTTCCAGAGAGGTTGAGGGAGAGGGGTGGACAACAACCCTGCCACAGCCTACTAGTAATCCCGCCATGGCTCGAACTATAGGTTAACGATTACCTAGTTTGAGAGGATCCATGATGCCGTGAGGGCAGACTGTGACAGTCGCTCACGATGATTCTAAGGGGCATGCAATAAGGCGGGGGCCTTATTCCTTAGAGCCCTTAGTCTCCCACAAGTTCACCTGGCGGAGTGTTGACTCCACGGGTTATAGATGTCTACCAATTAGTCAAGTTGGTGAGTGGCACCCTTGGAGCATGTGGTGCATCCTGAAGGGCACGTCGTGCAAAAGAAACACAAGACGGCGAGTGGCACCTTTGGAGAAAGTGGTGCATCCTGAAGGGAACGTCGCGTAAAAGAAACAACCGAGGTGAGTGGCACCCTTGGAGCACGTGGTGCATCCTGAAGGGCACATCGCATTGATATTGAGGAAGGAACAAACCTAGATGGCCCTAGGACTTTTAACACCTTAATAAATTCTTAAAACAATTTCCCTAAATAATTGTCACCCAGTTCAGAATCTAAACCTAAGTCTAAAACTTCTCTAGGGTAAAATTTTGTTAAGTCTTAAGAAAAAGACCCTAAAAAAATAAAAATAAATATATAAACTAAAACCCACTTAAGTAATAATTTTAGTCTTCTTAAATTTAGTGGGTAAAATGAAGAGAGGAATAATTTAATTAAAATCCGTGGTTTTAAATTGTAAAGAGGAAATAAATTATTTTAACTTGTGGAAGTATAAAAAGATTTTAAATTAATAATAAAGGAAAAAGAGTAAATAGCGCAACTGCCATTTTGGCTCTAATAAAAAGGGGAAAGAAGGGAATAATAAGAATTATGAAACTAAGTAATGGGGGAAACATAATTAAGGAAAGTTGGGAACTTATGGTAAAAAGCGAGGTCAACATAGTAAGGAATCTACAATTAAGAACTTTCTAATTTGAGCTAATTTAGCAACTTCATTTTTAGGGAAATTATTTAAAACATGTAAGGGGATCTAGGAACACCTAGGAGGAAATTTAGGAGCAACTCTAGGTGGTTGAGAGAAATGAGTAATTTAATAATTTAAAGAAAAAATTTATTTGAGGAAAGAGGGGGATGGACGACACTTGTGCGAATGAGAATATTTAGTATATTTTTATTAAAACTAAATTAAAATGTGATTTAGGGAAAGTTGGAGGTTGGAAAAACTCTATAAAAGAAAGGGAAGATGAGGAAGAAGGGTATCAACTGTTAGCGTAACGTTACGCTGCCGAATTGTGACTTGACTGATTACTTGTGGAGAGTTGGGATTTTCCAGCTCGGATTGGAGTGGTAGCTCGGCCTTGCGAGGTGAGTTGGGAAGCTAGACATACCATCTGGATAGTGTGTGGCCCCTTTGCGGCTCGAGGGGCTAAGGGGGAAGTAGAGTACCCCTAGCGATTGGCTGGGAGGGACCGGTGTAGTCTCGATGGTCGGCGAGGGGAGCGACACAGAGCAGGAGCAGTACAGAGCGTGCGGTCATCATTCGAGGCGGGAGTTAAGGAAACGGTATGTTTTTCATTTTGCATGATAGAAGGTATTAGGACCTTGGCCCTCTCTTATTGTTATTAGCATTTTGTATTGGCATTACGAGATGAAAAATACTTAACTTCAATCTGCTTGGGTTCTCGTTGGATTGATTGGTTTTCTTGCCTTGTTCTTCAGTGATTGAAATTGTGTTATAGTTATAAAATATTTCTTCTTACTCTGTTGTTGCATGTCAGTTGGGATAAAGGAGATTTTTGGGCTGAGTGCATATATGACTGGGGGCGTTTTATATCACTGTGGGCGTTTTATATCACTTTGGGCATAATACACATAACAGTGGGCGTTTTTATATTGATGTGGGCATTTTTATATGACTGTGGGCATTTATAAATTTCTACGGGTGTTTTTGTTTTAATGTGGGCATTTAT
Organism: Picea glauca; assembly: GCA_000966675.3. Lineage (NCBI taxonomy): Eukaryota > Viridiplantae > Streptophyta > Pinopsida > Pinales > Pinaceae > Picea > Picea glauca. The sequence continues at coordinate 52,280 of JZKD02S1938428.1, forward strand.
ATATGACTCTGGGCATTTATATCTAACTGGGGGCATTTTTAAATATGGATATGAGTGTATTGGCATTCCGTTCTTGTAAAATCGTTCTGGCAATTCGTTTTACATTGTTGCTGTAATTTTGTTGAGTGTATTGGCATTATGTTCTTGTAAAATCGTTCTGGCAATTCATTTTACATTGTTGTTGTAATATCGTTGAGTGTATTGGCATTATGTTCTTGTAAAATCGTTCTGGCAATTCGTTTTACATTGTTGCTGTAATTTCGTTGAGTGTATTGGCATTTCCATTCTTGTAAAATCGTTCTAGCAATTCGTTTTACATTGTGCTGTAATTTTGTTGAGTGTATTGGCATTCTGTTCTTGTAAAATTGTTCTGGCAATTCGTTTTACATTGTTGTTGTAATTTTGTTGAGTGTATTGGCATTCCATTCTTGTAAAATCATTCTGGCAATTCGTTTTACATTGTTGCTACAATTTCATTGAGTGTATTGACATCCCGTTCTTGTAAAATCGTTTTGGCATTTCGTTTTACATTGTTGCTATAATTTCGATGAGTGTATTGGCATTTTGTTCATGTAAAATCTTCTGGCAATTCGTTTTACAATTGTTGCTGTAATTTCATTCTCTGGAAATTTGTTGTAATGATTACTGCCAATTCGTTCTGGCAAATGAGTTCTGGTTACTGTCATAGCCCAGCGAATTAATGGTTACCGTCTTCATTACCGTTAATATTATCTTCCATTACTATCCACTGACTTCTCACTGTCATCAATTTTTCATCAATTAAATCGGGACCTTTAAGCCAGTGTTGCCTTCAAACACTAAAAATAGTAGTTGATAAATAGAATGTTTTTATTGTCATTAAATTAGTGATCAAAATAAAGGTTGCAAATTTAGTACGTCCAGCTGGAAAAAGGAATTATTCATTTTACTATATCCGAGATGACATTGATTGTTTACTGGATAGTAAGTCCCTTGAAAAGATTGTTTCTAGTGAGGTCATTTAATTATTAATGGGAAGCGCTACCTTCTTGGATTAGTAATTAGCTTGTATTTATTCTCTCTAAGGAAATAGTCAGAATATCAATTTATAAATTAAATTTGATGAATGGAGAGAACTTCTTGATATTGTGACCTTGGGGTTGTAATCATCTAGATATATGACTAATTATTGTCCTTTTAAAAACGTGAGCGTTAAGTTTATCCTTAAATGATTTTTTTTCTTGGATCATTAGTTTCCTGGTTGTAGAACACAAGCACTAAACTTATTGATGTGAGCGAGTGTGCTTTTAGAAATTTAGAAGGCAACTAATCTTTTTATTATTTATTATAAAAAGGAAATCTGATAAAAAGGAATCTGGATTACTCCTCTAGTAAAACGGGAAATCTCCTTGTTTATCTAGCCTCCTTTTTATTTATAAAAACTCAAGATAGATGATTTGACTTATTTTATTCTAGTAGTAAAATGAAATGTTCTTATTAGATAACATAGAGTGAATTTTAAATGTCATGTTATGGCCATATGATTTAAAGTTATTGTTGTCTGATGGTACTAATATGGAAATTTTATTGTAAATGATAACATAAATGATATAGTAATGTGTGACTGTATGGCCACTATAATATATTGTCTTACAATATGTAAGGGTAACATGTATGGCAATATAAATTAAGAATATCATGATAGTGTTGATATTTTATTTTTATTTAAATGCAAAGTTATGGGAAAATAAGATGATGACATTGTGATTTATTTGTGATGCTATTGAATTTTACTGTTATTGATGTCACATAAGATGTAAGGTCCTTGAACCAAGTACCTTAAAATACTATGATTGGGTAATTGGGGGATTTGCAATTTCTTCAATTTACATTATACTAAGGTTGGGATGGGTATCTCATCGATTAATGGAATTTAAATGGAGTATGGGATCTGTAATTAATGTCAACTGCATCATAGTAAATGCCTCGTCTTAACAATGGTTGGTCGTTGTCGGAGTCCTTCTGATTTGCGCCTTCCATAGAGGACGTGGTTGTTCTTGATTATTGTTGTACTTGTTGGTAAATATTTAGTTGCTTGGTCTGCTTGTGTTGGGTGGGATGTAGACACCTCCGTGTAGCCTAAGTATATAAGTCGGTGTGTGTGATTATTTCTGTGTAAAGAATCCAGTGTCGTATCAAGAGTCTCGGGCCCTTTAAAGGTAGGGTTTCCACTCTTGCGACACACCTCTAAGGTCGTATCAGTAGTTGCGGGCTATTTAAAGGTAGAGTTCCCACCACTGCGACCTCCTGACAGAGATTACTAGTTTCTGCCTGAGCAGTTGACCATGATCCTATCTCACATTCTCTCTTCGGAGTAGAGAACTAAGATTAAACACCCTGCTTTCCTGTGTAGAAATAGTAAAATCTACTACTATGGATTCTTCCTTCTGTGTTCGTACTGTACATAACACCGTAAGTCGTTTAATGCTTGTAGTTACTTGTTGTGCGCCTTATGTCTATGGTCATTTAATGCTTTCAGTTACTTGTTGTGCACCTTATGTCTTCTTTTTGTGATCATCATGGTTGTGTCTTGTTAGTCATCGGGTGGCGATGTAGAGTCAATTGTGTTTGTTCCTTTTTAAAGAGTTGTTGTTGTAACAAGGACTATCACAACTATAAACAGAAAATATAATTTTCTTTGTAGAGGATTATAACCTAAAATAATGTCTTAATGAAAGAGTCATGATGTTTATAAAAGAACTTCAATAACGTTGACAAAGCCACTTCTTCCAGCAGGCGTCCATAGCCACAACAGGGATGTCATTTAACCCACTCAAATGCTTTAATCCCATCCAATAGTTGTATCCACATGATGTATACCTCCATAAAATCTAGTTTAAAAGCATATACCTGCTACCTCTCGACCCGACATTGCTTCGTTGCCAGCAGGCCTGTTGAGTACCCTGACGAAGTTGTCTTGGTATCATGTGTGCATTTACCCGCTGCCAGCGAGCCTGTTCAGTACCCCGACGAGAATACACACACTTCCCAAACATAAGTGCTTCCAACCCTCTTATGCCACTTTTAAATAATAATACAACCATAGATTTCTTGATGACAAAGAGAGTGGGGTGATACGGGAGGTTAAACTGGAAGCTTTATCATGGTTTAGAGATTTTAGATTTCCTTTACGAAATCATCTAGAGAATGAGGAAGCACTTAAAAGTGATTCCTTAAGAATATGGACGGCGTAACAAGTTTAAATATCACAGTAATTCTCAAATATTTAAACCATATCTCTGGTGTAATACTCTAGCAAAGATAATTCGAGGAGAAAATGAGAGTGACAATTGACTTAAAAATCAATTGTCTGAGCTATATCTTGATACGAGGACCTCTTTGAACTGTTTGAATTTGCTTGAAAAATACAAGTCTTAAAATATATGCTTCATTCGACAGTAGTTCTTTGATCAACAATATATTGATTCAAAAAAAAATATAAGAAGAAAAGTCATTCAAAATAATCAAAGAAAATAAAAGCACACAAAAAACCAAATCAAATTTTATTAATGGGATTCAAAATTAAAAGTACACAAAATCAAAACAGAAAAATAAAACTTTTTAGGAAATTATTTTGGCCAAAGATATACTTGATTTTTTGTATCCACTATCATCTCACTGTAAAATACAGGAAGAACTAAATCATATCAAATATGATGTGCGAGCAAGTTCTTTTCTTAAGATAGTGATGCATAAGATGTTACTTTGACCAAGCATTATTATTAAAAATAAAAGAGACTAAAAATAGAAAAATCCTCATTAAGATGAGTGCAGTCCTCCTCGTGGCACCTTGGGTTAGGGTTGAATTGATAGTTTAAATTTACTTATTTCTTTACTTTCCATTTAAAATTTTCACGATGATACTACATTTTTGAAAAGAAATATTCAACCAAAATAAGAGAGAAAAAGATTTAAAGTGGACTTCTGCGATAACATTCATATTATGGTTCTCTTGGTGTGCCCTCTTGTGTTCATAACTGCATTATTACAAAGAGAAAAACAGAGAAATAAAACTAAAAGAAAACCTACTCCTAAACCTACTCCAACTACTAAACAGATAAAAAATACTAAGTGAAATCATATTTCCAATGCAGCCACAAGAGTATCTTCAATCCTGAAAGGCATATAAAGTCAAAAACTAGAATAAAAGAATCTAGTATTTGCAGATACAAAAGAAATATGCCATGCTTACCTCCTATATATTCTTTTAAAAACAAAACAAGCACGTCCTTACCATTCTTTTGACACTTCTTGATGTATGAATTCTCCAACCATTCTGCAATATAGTTGTGATATGGGTCATAATGGCATGGAAGAACAAAAGTAAGTTTGGAAAAATTGTCAATATTATTGGGACCTAACATAACCATATGCCAAACCCGAAATGCCCCATCCTCCTGACAATTCTCTAAGTGTTCATCAATTTCTTCATACGGAGGATCTATAAAAATTAAGTGATGCTTACTTCCTATATATTTAGGGAGAAACAAAGCAAGCACAACTTTATCTTTATTATGAATATTTTTTAGATACGAATCTTCAATCCATTCTAAGATCATGTCATAAAAATTAGGATGCAAACTATGATTTTCATGAAATGGATATATCAATGGGGAAAACATCATAAGAGGATTCATGACATCAGTTAGATTATTGGTTTGAACGCTTCCTTTGATGAGATTGATCGTTTAAAAATGTGAAGCATAAACATTAAAATTCGAACTAATCAAAGAACAAATATGCAATGTAGAATATTCGATCTCCATAAGGATGAGTGCATTGTCTTTTTCAAAAATAAATCGTGTAAAATCATTGTAACATGTCCTTTTTCCATTCGAGTGATGAAAGTGAAAGAGCATCAAATCCGACTTGATAAGTGTTATGTTTGGAATTAGTTTCACCAAATTTTGGCATATCGAAAAAATTGGATTGTGGTGGAAAAGAGTAAGATACCATGGGTAAAGTATCAAATCCACCAGAATATAAGAAGAGATTGGGATATAAAGAGTAAAAGGAATAAAAAATAAGCACATGAAAAGAATATCTTGAGCTATGATATTTAACAATGGTATTCTCAAGACATTCCTCTTCATTTTCCTTAAAACTTTCACTCTGTTTTGGTGATAAATTATTCAACATAATATGATCATCTGAATTTTCCTCCTATACAATAGATAAATCAAAACCTTCATGGAAAACATATGATCTTTCATGTTTATAAGGTACGATTTGAAGATGAGGGTTTAAGGTTACTTCTTCCAATTGCAGAGCTACATCTCTAATCAGCTTGATTGGAATGTTAGAGTGCTTAAGATCATTTTCATCACCTAAGTCGTCTTCAATAAACGAATTTAAATATCGATTAGAGCAAGAGTTAGGAGAACGAGGACATTCACCTTGACCCAACATCGAATCTTCTTCCACATTGGTCGAGGACTGAAAATACAATGATTCAGAGGAAAAACCAATTTGATTGTCAGTAAGAACATTTTGAATAGATTCTACCTCCCTTGCTTGTTCAACATTTTTGGATGGATCCCTCTCATCCCGTGAACACAATTCTTCTTGCAATTGAGTGATAGTATTTGTAACTGCTTCGTAATTTGCGATTGAATATGACTGGATGCAAGAATCATAAAGGATATTTAATACAAATGACATGTCATCAAGATTAAATTTACAAAGAACATGATGGATTCTTTTCGAAAAGCCTTTTGAAGATGAATTGCCATTGATTAGCAAAGTCTGAAATTCTTCACATAATTGATTGTAATCATAGATTTCAAAAGAATCTAAAAATTCATCTACAAACTGAAACTAATCGACAATGTGATATGCTGGAAAAGACTCAAACCAATGTTTAAATCGACCCTTGAATGTAAAAGAAAACAATCTGCATAAAACCTTTAAATCAGAAATATCATGCTTGATGCATTTACACCAAAACTTATTAATATGGTCTTTTGCAGATACATTCCCCCCACCATCAAATGTGAGTTTGGACAAGAGAGAGACTGTCTTGTTGGTAATATCAGGTAATGAGAAGTGGAAAGCATGTTCCAACACAATGATTTGGGGAGCCATGGGAAATTAATTAAATTTGAAACAAAGACTCCTATAAGGACAACATGTCGGTTTGTCCCTCCTTCTAGCACCATTTGTTGACGGGCGAAATTGACCACACATGAGTGACAATTGACTTAAAAATCAATTGTCTGAGCTATATCTTAATACCCGGACCTCTTTGAATTGTTTCAATTTGCTTGAAAAATACAAGTCTTAAAATAATTGCTTCCTTTGACAGTAGTTCTTTGATCAGAAATATATTGATTCAAAAATAAAGATAAGAAGAAAACTCATTCAAAACAATCAAAGAAAACAAAAACACACAACAAACCAAATCAAATTTTATTATTGGGATTCAAAATTAAAAGTACACAAAATCAAAACAAAAAAATAAAACGTTTGAGGAAATTATTTTGGCCAAAGATAAACTTGAGTTTTTGTATCCACTATCATCTCACTGTAAAATAAAGGAAGAACTAAATCATATCAAATATGATGTGCGAGCGAGTTCTTTTCTTAAGATAGTGATGCATAACATGTTACTTTGACCAAGCATTATTATTAAAAATAAAAATAGAAAAATCCTCATTAAGATGAGTACAGTCCTACTCATGGCACCTTGGGCCGGGGTTGAATTGATTGTTTAAATTTACTTATTTATTTACTTTCCATTTAGAATTTTCACGATGATACTACACTTTTGAAAAGAAATATCCAATGAAAAGAAGAGAGAAAAAGATTTAAAGTGGACTTCTATGACAACATTCATATTATGGTTCTCTCAGTGTGCCCGATTGTGTTCATAACTGCATTATTACAAAGAGAAAAACTAAGAAATAAAACTAAAAGAAAACCTACTCCTAAACCTACTCCAACTACTAAACAAATAAAAAATACTAAGTGAAATCGTATTTCCAATGCATCCACAAGAGTATCTTCAATCCCGCAAGGCATATAAAGTCAAAAATTACAATAAAAGAATCTAGTATTTGTAGATACAAAAGAAATATGTCATGCTTACCTCCTATATATTCTTTTAAAAACAAAACAAGCACAACCTTACCATTCTTTTGACACTTCTTTATGTATGAATCCTCCAACCATTCTGCAATCTGGTCATGATATGGGTCATAATGGCATGGAAGAACATAAGTAAGTTTGGAAAACTTGTCAATATTATTGGGACCTGACATAACCATCTGCCAAAGCCGAAATGACCCATCCTCCTGACAATTCTCCAAGTGTTCATCAATTTCTTCATACGAAGGATCTAAAAAAATCATGTGATGCTTACTTCCTAGATATTTAGGTAGAAACTAAGCAAGCACAACTTTATCTTTATTATGAAGATTTTTTAGATACGAATCTTCAATCCATTCTAAGATCATGTCATAAAAATTAGGATACAAACTATGACTTTGATGAAATGGATATATCAATGGGGAACACATCATAAGAGGATTCATGACATCAGTTAGATTATTGGTTTGAACACTTCCTTTTGTAACGACCCTAGTTAAATAAATATTTAAAGAGGATAAAGTAAAATTAATTAAAGAAAATAATTGTGATTAATCAAGTAATACTCTGACTGCAGATCACATTTAATGACCCGAGAAATAAATTTAAAAGATCAATGAAAAATGTTAAAAAAATGGTTGCGTATGCAGAGAGGGAGCCTATGAATCCCGAGAAGATAAAACATTTAAGGGGGAGAAGGGACAGACATGGAGGGTGGTTGGAGGAGTAACTGCATGATTCGGCGAAGGAGGAATAAGGGAAAGGGGGAAGGTGGATGGGAGGAGGATTCGAGGGAGGAGAGATTTTTCTAAGGACTTTTAGACTTGTTGTGAGCACAGAGATTCGGACTGTGGCTTTTGATCAGTGGAGGTACTGAGTTGCTGTAGTTTTTGGGCATGGAGGGCCAGGATATCCGTAGATATCTTGGAGCTAGGTAGTTTTCCTAGTTGGCAGGGAGGCAGTAGTTTTGGGCAGTTATTTTCCTGTTTGTGGCAGGATTGATCTGAGGAGCAGGTAGCAAGAAGGTAGCAGCAAGGCACAGAGACAACAGAAATTAGCATCAGAACCAGGTACTTTGTTAAGTTATGTATTTATTTCTTTCTGTCATGAATTCACTACTTATTGATAAATCTAAGTTACTGAAGTTGCTGTTATGAGAATCACTATTATGCTAAGAAGTTACTGTTTCAATTTATGAAATAAAAATGTTTATGAATCTTAATGATGTTTAGAAGTATATGGTTGTTACATATGGTATCAGAGCATCTTAGTTCAAAATCTGGGCCTAAGGGCCAAAACCCCGAGTGTTAACTCCAGCCACACTTAAACTACAAACAAAACACATTCAGTTTGACCCAATATGACTGATACAGTACCCGAAAATATACTCACGTAGTATGCCTTCATTATCCAAGCAAATGATCTCATATATATATCACAAGCAACTGCTTTAGGCAATATCCTGTAACTAGATTATGTATGGTTACTACAGTTTTAGTCTGAATATTCAATGGAATGCCCTTTAAATTAAGTGGCGGTAAACCAGATAGTTTGAAGGATCACTTCCCACGAAATGGCTACCATTAAAGTAGCCCAATAAAGCTATTAAGCATGAAATGAGAACTGATAACTTAATTTTATTTGAGCAATGCTTGTCAATGAAGTTTCGGGTAGAATAGACACCTAAAATCGATAAAAATGTCGAGGGAAACTTCTGTCTAAGGCTTGAATTTGGTAAGAATTAATAATTACACGAAATATACCAAATAAAATGAAAAGGACATTTGCAGGACCTTGAAAAGGCCTACTTCATTCCAAACTTACCTAAATGAGGAACTGCCAATGCACAGTCGGGAAAAAGAAATTTAGAAGACTTGTACCACACAGGAACAACGTAAATTAGTTGCCTGTACTAACCTCGGTGAAATTATAAATAATGAAGAATCTCAGGAAGTATAGGCAAATATAAATTTTAACCGTGTGAAAGAGAGAATTTTTTACACCGCGTAGAGTTTCATGCAACTAATCATTATCCCAAAGGAGAAGTTGCCTATTCTGCAAGAGAACGGATCTGAGCCGTCAGATCTTGGGCGAAATCCCGTCAGCCATTAGATCTCAAAAATTTGTGCGGGGTTTAACTCTTAGCGCGCAGAGGAGGAGTCCCGAAAGAGTCATCGAGATATCAGAGTCATCGGGGTTTTGTAAAGCCAAAGAATCGAGACCTTGAGGTTCTCTAAATCCCAAGAACGGATCCTAGCCATTGATCTTAGCAGGACACGGGTCAGCGTTCTAGGGAGGAATCGGGATTTTACCCATCAGAGATTTCAGGAGTGTGGAACTCGTGTGTGTTGAAATCACGATCCGCGATTTCCCGATAGAATCAGAGCCATCCAAACAGTGGGGACACGTGTTAGGATATCCCGTAGAGTCAGAGATCGGGGACTTGAAAGTCCCGTGCACATGACAATGGGAATCGTGATATCCTGAAATGTGATTTCCTGGCGGGTACAAGGACAGAGTGGGGACCACTAGGGTTAGAGTGGTGGATAGGTGTCGCGCCACACCAAAATCACAGATCGGGCTTCGGGAAAACACAAGTCCCAGAACTCATAGGTTTCGGATTCGTGAACTCGCGAACTCCGATACACCAAGGAAGGAAAGGTGTCAAAGGTCAACTCTCGCGGGGGTCAACTCCAAGTACCATCAGGGATCGGGAGTCGGGGATCCGTGAGGACGGAAGATCATGACAGCGCAAGTGCCAATTTCCTGACGGGAAAATTCCTGATAAAGGCAAGGAACATCGATGAGATCTGAGCCGTTCATTCTAAGGACGTGTGGTAATCATCTAGCGCCATCGGTAAAAGCTCCACAAGAGGGCTTCATCGGGCATTGGGATATCGGGAGTCCCGGAAACATAGCAATAGGAATTGTGAAATTGCGAAACGCGATTTCCCGATAAGCCTAGGGACAATGGGGCCCACAGAAGAGTCAATGGTGGACAGGTGGCATCGGGTATCGAGATATCGTGAGTTTCGTGGACAAGGTGTACATGCACTACGAAATCGAGAACCCTGAAATCCAACACAATTAACTTAACTCTTAATCCTCGATTAAAAGAATTAATTAATGATGGTTAATTAAGACCTAAACTTATCGCGAAATCAGAGATCGGGGTTTCAGGATTCAATATGCGCCGAATCTTTGTTATGGGAAACCCCGAATCCCGATAGGAATTAGGACTATGGTCACATAGGTGTAGATCACATGAACCTCGGTGTAGCCGGAAGGGATAACACACAAGGAAGAGGTGCATCGGGTATCGGGATATCAGGAATTTCGTAGGCACGGGATTCATGCAAATCGACAGAGCGACATCTAAAATCCCGATAAGGGATAAGGATGCGGTCACAAGGTGAGGTCATGTGGATCACGAGCGTAGCTTAAGGGTTAAGGCGTAAGGATCATATAAGGGATCGGAGAATCATGAGTCCTAAGGACTTGTGAGGTTCGACAATTGGAACCCCGAAACTCCGAAGTAGGAAGGGCGGGGGTCACATGGCACGATGGTCATCTGAGGGGGATGTCTAGCACGGATGGCTAGCGCAAAAAGTGCCAAATCCGAGCATCGACAAACGGGAGCCGAGGAGGACATGAAACACCCGGCATCGGGCATAAGGAAACCCCGAAACCCAAAATTTAAGGGGGGAGTTTTACAGTTAGGAGCCAAGGGCCATGAGAAATACATAAGACAATGTATGTGCATCTAACTACATGCATATGCACAGATGAATAAATTTATAAATATAAATGAAATAAAATTGAAAGAAGAATACCAAAATCTGTACAGGACTAGAATTACAAGCAAATCATTTTGTTTCAAAAGAAGAAATCACCATTCATTACCACCGCGTAAGGAAGGGTCATGCAATTTATTGATACGAATAAACCAGCGTTATTCATGAAGGTACTGGAACTGTGCACAACATGCAGACTGAATCGTACCTCTTACCATAGCTGAGGGCGAGCTCCGAAAAATGTACAGAAAAGGGATTGGTTCCCAACATTTCAAGGAG
>JZKD02S1938428.1:119575-131084 GCA_000966675.3 Picea glauca
TGTGTGTGTGTACATATGTTCTAATGTAACTGTAGTAGCTATATTTAAGCAGAAGATATACAAGTCTCTTTTATTTACATGAATTACAAGATGTAATTTTTAATCGAAACTTACAAAAATCAATAGAAAAATGATTGCTTCTAGGAAGCAAATAAAGAAAGAACATAAAAATATTTATTGTTTTTATTTTATAAATTTAAAGAATCTTGCAAAAACGTTAATGAAACATGAACATGTGGATAGTCAAAGCTGAACTATACATTCTAGTTTCAATGACATGTAAATGATAGAAAAAAAACAAAGAAGCTATCATGTCAGTGAATTAGTGAGGTGTATCCAAGCATCTGCATGAGTGGTGAACATCCAACTGCCATGTCCAAGAGAGATATCTGCAATGAACCTTATGATTGTTCTAAATAAATTTAGAACATGTATTGGTAGCTTAGGTTTTAATGACAGAAAAACAAAGAAAATCATATACCCGTGATCTCATAATTATACATGATTACAAAAAGATAAATCTGGAAGCAATCTATGCATTTTATCATTCAATTTAAAATTCAAAGATAAATCTCATTATTTAAATCGAAGATATAATCACAACATTTGTATTTTGAGGAGCAAATGATAGATGGTATTTATAATATAAACCTCCTACACATCACATATTATTTAATCTAAAGATGTCAGACCTGCACATGTAACATGATTAAAAAAATATAAATAATAACATTATAAACAAAAGGCTAAATCCAAAATGCATATATGTCGTTCTGTAACGCTCCTCCTCGTTACGACAACAACCTCCTATAACAGGTGCAATTTTTTTTTTTGTGTGTGTGTGACCGCATGTGTACATATATAATAAATACATTTGACTCTACGTCGCCATACGACGATGGACATGACACATGCAATGTGACAAAAACATAAATATCTAAGACGCACATAAACCTCTGCAAGCAATGAACGACAATCGATAGACCATAAATAAGACTGACTACCCACCCGTCCTACCCTACAATGTTTAGGACCTCCAAGACACATAAGCAACGCTCAAGCCCAGGTTCCCATCGATTTTAACCATTTAAGGTCTCAGGGATGGCGACTGTTCTGAGGAACATGGAGGTTTCTACATCCTGCCCAACACAATAAACCAAGAAATAGATGTTACAACCAAGTACAACAATAATAAATGAACATCCACGTCCTCCATGGAGGGCGCAAGTCAGAAGGACTCCGACAACAACCAACCACTATTTAAGACTCAACAATTACTACGACTCAATTGGGATTAAGGAATGATCGATCACTCCTTAGGATTCCATTAGTCGACGAGTTGCCAAATCTACCCTTAAAATAATGTAAATTCATTTAATTTCCATTTCCCAATACTAATGCATAATAACTGGTTGTATAACATTTATAAATAACATACCATACTACAAATTACCTCATAATACAATCTAACACATTTACCCATAAATATTCATGTCAAAATGTACCATCAATTCTTATCGAGTGGGTAAGTATAATAATTGACATAATTGACCTGAACCAAATAAAAACATAATATATGATAGATAAAAACATAATAGATGATAAATAGGAAAGTCCCAAACAATGAGATGTCATTGAATAACCTACCATACTACCGTTTTACATCACCATACAATAATTATTACATCACACCTTATATTACCATAACTAAGCATAAGGACGACCACCTTGCACCTTATATGTGATCTATAACAATTACATTAACTTTTCCATAGAACGAAAAATAATAGAAATTCAACCTCACCCTAAATAGTAGTATTGACTTTAAACCTCACATTACATTAACTTTAACCTTGATCAAAAGTAGCATTGCAAGTTGGCATTACCCGAATAATTAGCATCAACATTATCATTTAGTACATAAAAGTTAATGTAAACAGTAATAAAAATAAGTCATTTATATCACCTCGCCTTGCAATAAGATAACAATCACCTTAAATCTTATAGGTGGCCATTTCTAATGTATTTCTAATCACTCTCCAATCAATCACCAAAACTTTATACAAGGGTAACAGTCTAAACACTAGATGCTATCATTAAGTAAATAGTAAATAATCGCGCCATTAACATAAAGCAATCTAGGTAGTTAATTCTAGAGCATAGTTGTCAATGCTACCTATTAGTTATTAAGAGAGAAAACCTGGCGATAATAAATAGCAATGAAAGGCGTTTAAGACCGTTCAGGCTAGGTAAAGGTAATGCTTGCGTTAATACTGAAATCGTTTGGCTGGATGGAAAACTATCTGTCACTAAAAACTTGTGTCAAGCTTGAAGGAGAAAGGCTACCATTAAATCGCTGAAAAAGAAATTTAGGGCGGTCTGAAAAATGCCAATGACTATGGTCCCAATCGTTAGCAAACTTTTAAGGTTGTTCTTCATTTCCCACGAGGACCAAATCTACCTGTAATCAAAGAAAATTATCTGCTAAAAATAGGTTAAATATTTACTGCCAGGTCAGGGTGATAGTAAAACGCAGGGCATGGGCACTTAAGCTAGTTGGAATCCTAGAATGAAGTCATGAGTGAAAAGATGAAGTCATTCAATTGGCAACTAGTGGACATTAAACAACCAGAAGGAATCTTTCGTCCGATTTTTTTTTGTGCTGTAGCAGACATTATGACGAATATTAAGGTAAGGAATTCAGTATTGAATGCTTGCAACTGCCATGGCTATTAACGGTAGCCATACGATGGATAGTTAGTGTGGCCTTCACCGAGCAAAACCCGAACCCAATCTAAGAGTAAATTTCTTAGTACAGGCTTAAAACGCCAAGATAAAAATAATAGATTCACACAGTGGTTCGGGCAGGTCATAAGGAATTCGGCAATAAAGAGCGATCAGTTGTGAGGTTGTCTGCATTCAACGCTGGTTCTCATCCCAAAATGCTACCACAATGCACCTGAAAACACAGAGGACTTATATCAATAAAACCGTTGTGTACAGATGGTAAAATGCAGGTGAGTTTCCCCCCTCACGCTGGTCATGAATTGCACTAAAAAATGCGGAGGATTTACATCAATAACCATAGAGGATCTATGCTTCAACCACAGGGGTTATGATGGTAGAAATGCAGGCTTAGGAAAGAAAATGCATAGTTTAACGCTGTGTATTAATTCCTTCAAGTCAGCCTGAAAATATGAACATTCATGGAGTGAGCAATCAGGGAGCCAACTCCGCCCTAAAGGTTAAGAAAAATACAGAGACATAACCACCGTCTAGAAGGAAAAAGCAGACAACAATCGTTTACAAGGAAGGAAACCAAGGGCCAAGAAAAATTATAGTATTGACAGGGATGGAAACGTTGTTTGTTCCCCCCCCCTTCTTTTTTAATCCAGTGCCCATAAACGAAATTTCCAGATGATTATTACATCGTTAGTTGAGCCAATTCGGTAACGAATACGCAGAGCTAGATTTACAGTTATTCATAATGCAATTGCAGAGGACATAAACATATATTTGATTTATTTAAATTTTTCTTTGTATTATCAACCATTTCCGAATTACCACAACAGAGATAATGTTTCCACCAGTTACACAATTGCAATTGTGGAAGTAAAGTAAACCAACCAATCTATCTAGAAGCCAACACAGTTGTAGTTAATTACTCTTTACATATCAGTATACCAATATAAAATGTTGACGACAGTAAGAGAATGCGAGAGCTAAGGGATAACATGTCGAAAGGATCTCGGGGGTTATAATAGTCTAAGCGGAGAAAACAAACCACAAGGAAACGGTGTGATCCAAACTCAACACATCCATCGTCATCATAAGGATTCACATACAAACTTTAAACAATTTTTCTTTTATTCTTAAACAAACAAATGCGCTTGCGTACCTGTGACTGAAGACGAATAACCCGAAGACGCTATCCCGCGCTTGTGCTCCATGCCACTCCCACTCGTCGACTGTTGAGACCTCACCGGTACCTCCCAGCCAACGATAGGGGTACTCTGCTTCCCCCTTAGCCCCCTGAGCCACAAAGGGGCCACACACTATCCAAATGGTACGTCTAGCTCCCAGCTCACCTCGCAAGGCTGAGCTACCACTCATATCCGAGATGGGAAATCCCAACTCCTCACAAGTAATCAGTCAAGTCCCAAATCCGAAAGCGTAATGTTACGCTAACAACTGATCCCCTACTTCCTCCTCCTTCCTCTCTTTTATAGAGTTTTTGAACTTGAAAACCTCCCAAATCTCTTTTGATTTATGTTTTAATGAAAATCCTCTAAAAATTCTTTGTCGTACAAGTGTCATCCATCCCCCTCTTCCCTCCAATAATTATTTTCTTTAAATTTATTAATTGTCTCATTTCCCTCACCCACCTAGAGTTGCTCCTAAATTTACTCCTAGGTGTTCCTAGATTCCCTTGCAGGTTTAAATACTTTCCCTAAAATGAAGTTGCTAATTTTGTTTATTTTAGAAGGTTCTTAATTGTAGATTCTTTACTATGTTGACCTTGTTTTTTACCATAAGTTCCCCTCTTTCCCTTAATATGTTTCCTCCATTCTTTAGTTTCCCAAATTTTTATTATTCCCTTCTTTCCCCTTTTTATTAGAGCCAAAATGGTGATTGCGCTATTTAATCCTTTCCTTTTTATTATTAATTAAATATAGTTTACACTTTCACAAGTTAAAAATTTAAATTCTTCTTTATGATTTAAAACCACTGATTTTAATTAAATTATTACTCTGTTCATTTTACCCCAAAAAATTTATGAAGACTAAAACTATTACTTAAGTGGTTTTAGCTTAATTTTTTTTTTTTTATATAGGGTAATTTTCTTAAGGTTAGACAAAGTTTTACCCCTATAGAAGTTTTAGACTTAGAAATTAGATTCTGAACTGGGAGACATTTCATTAGGGAAGTTGTTTAAGAGTTTCCTAATGTGTTGAATGTATTAGGTCCATCTAAGTTTGTTCCTTCATCAACGACAATGTGACGTGCCCTTCAGGATGCACCACGGGCTCCAAGGGTGCCACTCGCCTGGTTTGTTTCTTTTGCACGACATGCCCTTTAGGATGCACCACATGATCCAAGGGTGCCACTCGCTTCTTTTGTTTCTTTTGTGTGACGTTCCCTTCAGGATGCACCACGTCAATAACCCCTGGAGTCAACACTCTACTAGGTGAACTTGTGGGAGACTAAGTGCTCTAAGGAATAAGGCCCCCGCGTTATTGCGTGCCCTTTAGAATCATCATGAGAGACTATCGCAGTCGTCCCTCATGGAATCATGGGTCCTCTCGAACTAGGTAATCATTAACCTACAGTTCGAGCCATGATAGGAGTGCTAATAGGTTGCAGCAGGGCTGTTTTCAACACCTCTCCCTCAACCTCTCTGGTAGTCGTGTGTGGCCCCTTTACTCGATATGTGAGTCTGGTCGATAAGATATCGTCAGCCTGCATCATCAAGAATTGTGTTAGAACATGCCCACATCATATCATATAATCAAATGTACTAGAATCATAGTAAACAATCAACCCCAAAAGCACACTCCCTGACTTGATCCGGAGTCCAAGGGGTCTTGTCAATGCCTCTACATTCTCAAGGTAAAAAACCCTGCACACTCAGTAAAACCGCGTCAATAGCACTTTTCTATGTCAAAGCAGTAAAACATCATGTCGTCTATCATATCGCATCATAATAAAGGATAAATATTTTCTTATCATAAAAGTCCAGATCACTTGTGAGCAAGTGTCCTCAAAAAATAAGTTTTCTCAGTGCGTTAGAGAGGGATGTTACATACACCCCCTCTTGGTCTAAACTTCATCCTGAAGATTCATAGTATAAATGCTGAAATAAGTGTATCATAGTACCATAAGTCTATCTATTGAACAAAAATGGAAACTGCTGGCGCATATCATATGCGTCCTCCCAGGTCACCAAGTGTAGACTATAATTGTCCCACTGGACCTTGACCTAATCTACCGTTCGACGTCGTAACTGTCGAACGTGATGATCTAAGATGCATACTGGCTCAGTCGTGAGTGCTCCCTCATCCGATACCTGCAAGGAACTCATGTCAATCACATGTGTAGGATCACTAATATAATGTCTCAAAAAAGATACAAGAAAAACATCGTGCATACGCCTCAAAGAATCCGGCAAGGCTAGTCGATAGGCCACGGGCCCCTTATTCTCCACAATCTTGAAAGGTCCCATGAACCTAGGAGAGAGTTTATCTCCCTTTCCAAACTTAATCTAACTCTTATGTGGTTTAACCCGCAAGAAGACTTGATCGCCGACCTCATAACTACGGTCGACTCGGTGCGCATCGGCATAACTCTTCTGTCGATCCTGCACTTCTTTAATCCTTTGTCTTATGGTTTTCATTTTCTCTTCCATTTCTTGGATCACTTCTAGTCCTACTAGGACCCTATCCTCAATCCGATCCCAACTCAAGGGCGTCTGATACGGTCGCCCGTAAAGAAACTCGAAAGGTGCCATATTAATGGTGCTTTGGTAACTATTGTTGTAAGCGAACTCTACTAGTGGCAAGAATTCTTCCCAATGCTTTTGTTGGTCCATCCCGTACATGCGCAACATGTCTTCCAAGGTTTGGTTTGTTCATTCTATGTACTCGTCATTCTCCGGGTGATACGTAATACTAAAGTTAAGTTGGGTTCCCAAGGCCTCTTGGAAACTCTTCCAAAATCATCCAGTAAACACCAATCCTCGATCAGATATAATCCTCTTAGGCACACCATGCAGCCTCACAATCTCACTGATGAAAACTCTAGCTATATCACGTGCCTGATACATCATACGCACAGGAATAAAGTGATTACTCTTCGTCAGAGTGTCTACTATAACAAAAATTGAGTCGTGTCTCCTTGCCGTCAGTGGAAATCCAACAATAAAATCCATCGAAATAACTTCCCATTTCGATTCCAGAATGGCATGTGGTTGTAGTAATCCTGCTGGGTGCCTATGTTCATCCTTTACCGACTGACACTCTAGATACCTGGCCACATAGTTAACTATGTCGGCCTCCATTCCCCTCCAGAATAATAAGGGTTTAAGATATTCCCTCATCTTCGTGACTCCCAGGTGAGCCATGTAAACTACTCTATGAGCCTCGCTCAGGATCAACATCCTCAACTCGTTGTGTGGCGGTACGTAAATCTGACTTTTAAACCTCAATAAACCATTGATATCAAATGAATATCCCTCATATCATGGTACCATCATTGTGTTTTGTCTGATAAAACCCTTGACCCCTTTGTACCAGTCGTCGTCATGCTGTAAAATTAGAATCTTTTCACATATATTTGTCTGAAGAGGCAACACCGAAAATATGCGTGGCCTCTGACTCAAAGAATCTGCCACTTGGTTCAATGTTCCCTTTATGTAAGGAATCTCAAAGTCGTACACGCTAAGCAATTTTGACCAACACCGTTGTCGCACGTTCAGGTCGCTTTGCGTAAAAATGTGTTGTAGTCCATAATGATCAGTCCTTAGTTCAAATTTTCATCCAACAAGGTAGTGTCTCCAGACCTTCAAGGCATATACGATGGATAATAACTCCAAATCGTGTGTCACGCATTTCTCCTCATGCCTTCTCAGTTTCCTCGAAATGTAAGAAATTACTCATCTGTCTTGCATCAAGACTCCGCCTAAACCTTCCTTGGATGCGTCTGTGCATACCAAGAAGTTCGCGTCCATGTCAGGGACCTTTAATATCGACGTTGTTGTTAACAACTCCTTAAGCCTCTGAAATGCTTCCGTGCATTTCTCGGTCAAAACCAACTTCTTTTTTTTCTTCTGCAATTCCGTGATCGGATTTTCTATCTTCGAAAATCCCTCGACAATCGTCGATAGTATCCTGCTAAATCCATAAAGCTACGCACTTCTGTGACATTTTTCGGCACAGGCCATTCCATAATATCCTCAACCTTGGCTGGATCCACGACGATGCCTTCTCTAGAGATGACATGCCCTAAGTAGTGAATCCTCGATTGATAAAAATCATTTGGACAACTTCCCATACAATTTGTGCTCTCGCAGGCACTGTAGTACCAAGCACAAATTCTCGTCATGCTCCTCCGTCGTCTGAGAGTAGATCAAAATATTGTCAATGAATACTTGGATGAACTTGTCCAAGTACTCGCGAAACACTCCATTCATCAAACTCATAAATACCCCTGGGGCATTTGTCAGTCCAAACGGTAAAATAATAAACTCGTAGTGTCCAAACCTTATCTTAAAGGTGGTCTTAGGGATGTCATCCTCCTTGATCCGCAACTGGTGATACCCTGATCAAAAATAGATCTTGGTAACACCATCTCACCCTTCATTTGATCGAACAAATCATCAATTATTGACAAGGGATATTGATTCTTGATCGTAGATTTGTTCAGTTGATGGTAGTCAATGCAAAGCCTCCACGATCTGTCCTTCTTATGAATGAAAATAACAGGTGCACCCCACGGTGACACACTAGGACATATCAGTCTCAGGTCCAAAAACTCCTTCAGTTGCATTTTCAACTCTTGCAACTCGGGGGTCGACATCCGATAAGGCATTCTCGCTATCAGTTCGGTCCCCAGTTTCAGGTCTATGGTAAACTCCAATTCCCTTTCTGGTGGCATCCCAGGTAAATCCTCTGGAAATACGTCTGAAAACTCCTTCACCACCGGAAGGTGTTCTAGACCTTCCACTGCTCCCTTTTCATTTAGCGCAAGGATCGCATAAAGCTTGCACCCCTTGCGCATACTCTTCTGTAACTGTAAGGAAGAGACAAACCTCAGGGAAACTCCCTGGTTCTGTCCTACAATCACATGTCTCTATCCTTCATCATCAACCAAGCTCAACTGTTTCATCTTACAGTTGAGTATCGCCTCATGCGATTCCAACCAATCCATACCAATCACGATGTCATAAGATCCTAAGATCGTGACGTACAAGTTGGCCCTCGTGACAAACTCTCCCAGGTTAAGGGAACAACCTGTAACCTTTCCTCCCACCTTCTGTTTGGCTCCCAAGGCCATCTCCACGAAGCTAAACTCACCATGTTTGACTGCCTTTACCTTAATCCTTTTTACCGCTGCACCAGAAATGAAACTCTCGGTAGCACTGGGATCTATCAAAATACTAGGGGTCTGGTCAGCGATAGTACCTGTCATCTCGAGCAGAGTCGACTAGTGCTCTGCGTGGTGGTTATTCACCACTGCATGAATCCAATGGGCCTTGCCCATATCTACCATGGTAGTGGGTCCTGCTGATCCAGACGCTCTGGTCCTCTCCAAGGGACAGTGGCATTAGTAGTGTGTCTCCCTATACTTCCAACACCCCTTCTTTGGTCCAGTACTCCTATTTCTCGAAGTCGAAGATGAATTCTAACAATAAGGACAAATTCAAACTTCTTGACCTTACGTTTCTGGGTAACTTGGTGCAGAGCATAAAAATAAGCTCCCAAAATGGGCCTCGTACTCGAGCACCATGTGGCTACCTCGTTGCAAGGCGTCGAACTCGTTGAGTTGATGCTCAATGAATTCCTTAGAAACATACCTCTCCTGGAATCGTCCCTCGAACAGTTCCCATGACACGTCGCTGATGTCCAGGTTCAAAAAGGGGTAGGAGCATCTTCTGCCATAAAAGAGTGCTCCCCTTCAGTCAAATACCACCATGTGGACCTTCATGCTAGAGGTCGTAAATGCGAAGTGTGAAGCACAAGCCTTCCTCTACACTAATATTCGACGACACCACCATCCGTGACACCCATGGACGTTGAAACTCATCTCTCTTGAGATATAGGAGGATGCTATCGGTACTAGCTATAATGCGTTGGGGACCCTCAGGGGTGCCCTCTAAATGCGATCTTCATGAGGAAACGTTAAGGTTTTTACTTATCGCAAGGGTTAAGACTCACAGGTTTATTGCAGTGGAAAGCCTGGTGATCCACAGTCGCAAAGGTTAACCCGCTCTGATACCATATGTAACGCTCCTCCTCATTACGATGACAACCTCCTATAACAGGTGATTTTTTTTTTTTGTGTGTGTGAGCACGTGTGTACATGGATAATAAATACATCCGACTCTGCGTCACCATATGACGACGAACATGATGCATGCAATGTGATGACAACATAAAGATATAAGATGCACATAAATCTCTGCAAGAAATGAACGACAATCGATAGACCATAAATAAGATTGAATACCTGTCCGTCCTACCCTGCAATGGTTAGGACCTCCAAGACACATAAGCAACTCTCAAGCCCAGGTTCCCATCAATTTTAACCATTTAAGGTCTCAGGCCTGGTGACTGTTCTGAGGAACATGGAGGTTTCTACATCTCCCCCGACACAATAAACCAAGTAATAGATGTTACAACCAAGTACAACAATAATAAATAAACATCCACGTCCTCCAAAGAGGGTGCAAGTCAGAAGGACTCCGAAAAAAAACAACCACTATTTAAGACATGATAATTACTACGACTCAATTGGCATTAAGGAATCATCGATCACTCCCTATGATTCCATTAGTTGACGAGCTGCCAAATTGTTACATATGGTATCAGAGCCAGGTTCGACCCGCGACTTGGGGTTCGCTACGGCTTTCTTTGACATGAGTTGGTTTTGTTATACTGTTGCTAATTGAGTGGATTGTGTGTGCATGCAAGTAACCATGGTTAGAGGACGTCGCGGAGGCAGACGACGGGGTGCTAGGGGAGGAGGCGAGACGCCTCCAGCAGCATCCACGCCTGAGGGGTCTAAACCCCAAGGAGGCGAGCAGGTTCTTGGGCAGTAACATATATCAGTCGGTGATGTTGTTGAGATGATGAGATCCTTCCAGCGTATGTCCGAGGCTTTGATCAGTCGTTTGGACAGAGATGAGGCCAGGGCGTCGGCACCCCCTGAGGTTCTGCCGTGCGCACCGGCCGTCACAAGTAGCATTCACCGTGAACTCGAGAAGGTAAAATTTCCCGAGTTTTTTGGTGCCCCGGACGGTGCAGCCACCGAGGCATGGTTGGAGAATATGGAGATGTGCTTCACACTTCGCGATTATACCTCCAACATGAAGGTCTGCATGGCGGTCTTTCAACTGAAGGGGAGCGCTCTTCTATGGTGGAAGACACTCCTGCCACAGCTGAACATGGCTGTTGAAGACGTGTCATGGGAGCTGTTCGAGGAACGGTTCCGAGAGAGGTACCTTTCTGACGAATTCATTGAGCGTCAGCTCAACGAGTTCAACGCGCTATGACAGGGAGGTCGTACGGTGCCCGAGTACGAGGCACGTTTCATGGAGTTGCTCCGGTATGCTCCGCACTTTACACAGAGAAGCTCAAGGTCAATAGGTTTGTGTTTGGCCTTAACAACAGTCTGCACGCCAAGGTTAGGATCTTGATGCCTCAAACCTTGCATGACGTGGTCCAAAAGGCCCTCATAGCCGAGGAGGAGCTTATCAGCGGGGGTCAGACCAGGACTCCAGCGAGACCCACAG
>JZKD02S1938428.1:219524-243694 GCA_000966675.3 Picea glauca
GGTCATTTGTTTCAGACATTCTGCAATCAGAATTGGTGAATTATTCAGACTCAGACGACAATGAAAAGGATGATCTAAACACTAAATACAAGATAGTTGTCCAATCCGGAATGCATAGGGTAGCAGCCAGACCACGGTTGCTGCCATATTATGACATGATCCGATGGGCATTGGATCACATAGACCTACCCACCAGGACGATCATGAATGGGCAGCAGGTCACGGTCGGGACTCTTAGTCCGGAACATATCCAAACCATGTATAAGCTCCCGATGACGTCTGAATACACATATGGTGATGAATTCCTGGAGGAATTCAAAGAAAAGGAGTGCACACAATGTGATAAAACCATGCCCGGTTTGATAAAGGATTGGGTTTCGCACACCGCGAAATTCAGAGCAAATGACCAGGGCGTTTATTCAATCACTTCACAGGAGCCATAGTATAAGTACGCGGCCATGATGACATGCTGACTATTTGGGAGAGAGGACACATCACATTTTTTCATCATGTGGGTGCCTCTAATGTTTCGGGTTGCAGAAGGTTGCTCATTTAATTGGTCAAAGATACTCTCGGATAGTTTGGCCAACCGGGTCATAGAGTATCGAGATCAGAGGGAAAGTGGGAGGTCGTCCTCATTCTTCATGTCCGCATATATCATGGATGCGATATGTTCCATGACACCATTCCCATTGATGAGTTGGGCTTGGACTCCGGTCGAAGATATGCCCATACATGTATACCACAAGAAGCTATGGGAAAATAAAGCAGATAGTTTCATATACGACATTTTCAACTGGGTGATGGTGCCCCTGCATATCGCCATTTTTGGTCACCCACCACCTTGTATCTCAGACAACATTGCTGCAAATCTGAGTGGCATAGAGGACTGGTACGTGGAGGTAGAGTTCTCGTACTTCAGAGTGTTCGGGGCTATTGTTCCCTCGCTTGAGATACCATTGTTCATCCCCGCCATGCTGGCTTGTCGCGAGGTTGCCCAGCAGACAGTAATTGGCGGGGTAAGTAAATAACTCAAAGGATACTCAAAGAAGGTGTGGTCGTCTTTTCCCATTCGGCTGAATTCTTATTCTTTATTGGATTCCGAGCATGCAAAGGCTGAGGCTGCAGCCCTGGAAGACCTGAAGTTGGTCTCCATCGAGTATAAGAAACATGATCCACAGAGGGTTGTGAGCAACCATTTAGCAAATTGTGGGCTCAAGAGATTCGAGCATGAGAACTCACCCTCAGATGATATCTTCTGAGGGGTGAGGTCTTACGAAGAAGTTCTAGTCTGTATCCGATCCTTGGCACCCGAGGACACAGTTGTTGTGTTAAAATTCCAAGAGCATAGACGAAGCAGTCTCCCCGCTATGTTGCGAGGTGAGAATTCGGGTGTTCCTGAGACAAAGAAGAAGGATGCTAAAGAGCTAGAAGATCTAATTCTTGACTCGGAAAAACACCAGGATGAGGAGGAACAAACAAAGAATCCCGAAGAAGAGGTACTGACTACGGACCCACCAAAGAAACAGAATATGGAAGTCGAGACAAAGACCCCGGAACCGCCAAAGAAGCAGAACCTGGTTGATACCCCAGGAAAATCAGTGAAACAATCGGGGAACCCATCACTTCTGTCACCCACTTGCAGTCGACATAGGGGAATATCGAAGAAGCATGGATATTTAATGAGGAGCTAAGGCCCATACAAGCAAAAGAACTTCCTCTGAATGAGTTCTTCTTTGATAAAAAGAGAAAAATGATAGTGAAAAGGGAATTCTACCAGGAGAGAGAATCGACCGCTAAGAAGTTCAAGGTCATGACCAGTGGAAAAAATAAAAAGAATGAGCAATTCACCACCGAGATCGCAAGGACGCTTGGAGCGTATGCATCGGCAAATCATTTTTTGGTAGGACTTTGAAAGAACCAACTCAATAGGAAAAATCGCCTGACCAGGACTCTCAAGGTAGATTGGCCTCGGCCACAAAAAATGCTCAAGGCCAGGTGAGCGCGGAGATAGAACCGGCGCGACTAGCTGATAAAAATGAGATAGAGGTGCTTAAAACCAAGCTCGAGCAAGCACATCTAGTGGTCCGAGACGGTCGGATACAAGCGGGCAAACAGAGGACTATGATTTCAGAGTTGCAGGCTCAGGTAAAGATCGACGAAAGAAGGATGATCAATGTCGAGAGGTTTAAATCTCGAGCGAGCGAGATTCGGGACAAAATCTCTTCTGCACAACAGAATTTGCTCACCAAAGTAGGAGTGATCCGAGAGAATTGTCTGTTGATGAATCAGGTTTTCGAGAACCTGACTGTCTGAGAGAGGGATGAAGAAGCGGCTCGGGTCACCTTCTAGGAGGTGGTGATATCCATGAATAACAGAGTTTCGGAAGGTTCTCCCGAGCTCACCATCCCAGAACAAACCAGAGGTAATATTATGTTGAAAGATTGGGAGCACAACATTGACTGGGCAAGGAGCAAGCCCAAAAGGTAACCAATTCATTAGAAGAAGATTTCAATTCTATAGACGGTGAGTTGTTGGGTATGGACAGTGGAGGCGATGCAGAAACATTGATACAAATGAATGTGGAACAGATCTCGCTTGATCTGAAAGAGAAGGATGAGAGAGATTCAACCGATATCTCTCAGATAGATATAGTGGACATGGACCGAGTTGATAAGCACATGATCCAGTCCAGCGCACAACTAAGTGCCCTCGACATCATCAATGCACAAATGGGGGACAATCTACAGCAGTTGGCCCGAGAATGTTACTTCGTCGAGGTCAGTTGTCAAGTGGAGCCTTCACGGCTCGTATCTCAGCTTGTGGAAAGATGTATCGCCTGCACCGAGTCCACGCAAAGATGAACACCTGGCACTAAATGAAGACAGAGTAGGGGAAATGGAGTGATTTCTCTCTCCTCTGTCATAACTGAAATTTTGTGACTATTGAGATTCTACCTGCTTTATAGAAATTTTATAAATATACCCCAGAGAGAAATAAATAGGGCTGGACCCTTTTTGAGTTATTTGTAATAGAGTTTTTACATTGAGAGTTAATACAAGTATATCTGGAGATTCTCAATTCCGTCACTTCTGTATCACAAGTTTGCTTCCTTGTATATCATTTTTACATTTCAATTCATATTCATAATTGATGTGCTTCGTTGTAATTTAGTACAACCACTACTATAATGAATGAATTTTGGTTTTCTGTAATTGTTTATTGCCTTTCCTCTGCACCAGCTATCAGCTGTGTAAGACCAATCTGCAGTTTCATAATTCTACATATATTCTTTTTACATTGGTTATTTTCTTACATATTTTCCTCTCCCGTTTATGTTGTGAGTTTTCCACTAGTTGGAACTTTACTTTGTAAATGGCTCAATGTTTTTCTCTCATCTCACCCCTTTCATAAAAATATGATACAGTTACGGGAACGAGCCTTAGATTTGCATCTATATGTTATTTCTGCAACTGTAAGTTCTCTTTTATAAAATCAAACTGAGACAACACTTAATCTTTCCTAAAAGTCTTTTATATCATTATTGTTCCCCCATGACAATTCTTATACAAATTCAACCTAACGTTGAACCCAGGTTATTGGACCAAACACACATTGCCTTAAACATATTCAACACTATCCTTAAAATAGTAACTAACCGGGCTGAACTTGAACAATCATGGGTAGCCATTAAGCGAGATATAAATATCCAGGAACAGTTAGAAGCCAGACAACACCAATGAAGAAATCTTCCGTAGTTTCCTTCCCTGAAGGTTTGACGTTTCTAACTTCTCCACCTTTTAACTACTTTTGGATGCCTTGACACTGTACCTTTAAGCATTAAGTACAAACTCAGGAACAACATCTTTCTGGCACCGTTGTCGGGGACCAAAGTTACAAAATATTTTTCCTTGGGAAAACGACAATTGTTTTTCGTTGAAAGTGTTACCCTTTGGTAGTGAACAAAGGGTGCCCACCTTTTAAGGATTTTTATCTTTCACTTGGCGACTCCATGAAGAAATAAACTAGCATTCATTCAAAGGAATACCAAACAAAATGATGCAGGAGCATCTCTCCACATCAGCCAGCCAGCCAACCAGCCACGTCAGCACGCATGCATTCAACGTTGAAGAGAGAAGCACAGTCCTCATTCAAATTTGAATTGAATGTAATTTAATGTTTAGGCTGGTGAGCCATGGAAGCCGTGCCTTTGTGCAGGCTGCAGATAAGATCGACCTTTATTGTAGATCGGCTGGGATCTAGATCCAGATGCTGGACTAGACAACCATTTATTGTAATTTATTAGAGTAGGTGAAACTGGAGGGAAGCGTTCGATGAGAACCTCAGGTAAAAGAGATTTTGAGATCTCATTTTGAGTTAGTGAAGTCAAGGTAGAAGAGAGAAGAGCCAGATAGAGCTCAGAAGAACACCTTTGTAAATATAGCCATTTGCCATTTTAATATAATCAGAAGCAGTTTTTCCTGCATATGTTTTGTCTTATATGCATGTCTGTGGGTGTTCATTATATGTTGCATTTGTGTGTTGTTATCATGCCATTACAGGGAGTTTGTTTGATTTCAGGGTTGAAGGTATTTGTGGCTTCATGTCAGGAGGGTGTGACAGAGTGTTGCGGAATCTGAATACCAGTGCACAGAGGATGCACTTATGAACTCTGCGGAGTCAGGAAAAGACATGCTGAGGCACAGGAACTGATATCGACATCTCAGGAAGAGGAAGATCTCAAGGTTGTTGAATACCTTGGAGGCAAGGCTATGTAGCTGAAACACAGTTGCATATAGAACTTTGTTGTACGTTCTGTGGAGATCTTCTAGGTGGGCATTGAGCGTAAGCACGAGGTGCTGGAGGAAGAACTCTACTGAGAGTTTGAAGGAGGAGCAGAATCACTGAGGATTCTGGAAGGCTCTACCAGGTGAGCATTGAACTTGTGTATAGAGGTGCACAGAGGAAGGAACTCTGCTGAGAGTTCAAAGGAAGCAGAATCACTAAGGATTCTGAGAGCTCTGCCAGGAGGGCATCGAGCAGGTACATTGGTTGCAGGAGGAGAAGGGAACTCTTGGAGTTCTGGGGTTAAGAGAAGAATCCACTGAGGGATCTTCCAAAGGTTACTGAACACCCTGAAAGTCTTAGAAAGAGGTTGCTTGAGAAACAGAGAGCCAGGAGGCCGTTACGTTCTCCATCTACAGGAGAAGGGAAGAAGGATAAAATCCCTCAAGGGGTCTGAGCGTTTTCAAAGCTTGGGAGAGACAGCATGGTGCATGCGCAAATACTCTACAGGAGGTAGAGGTAAAAATTGCCAAAGACTTGAGGTTAAAAGCTTGGGAGGAACAACGTCATGGAGAACACAAGCGAGGCTTAAAGCAGAGGAGCCACAGAGAAGAAAAGAAGACAAAGGTCAGAGCCTTTGAAAACTCAGAATTCTTCCAAGTGCAGGAAGAAAGAGTGCCAAAGCTCAGGAGGAGAAACATTGGCCATTGGATCAGCCGATAGAATCTGGACCATTGGTTTTCGCATCCAGGGAGCAGCCGGAGGAGCGCACAGGAGGAATGATGGATCTGAGCCATCAGATCTAGAGCGCAATACCCGACAGCCGTCAGATCGATTGGGAGTTGCGCGAGGTTTAACTTCAAAAATAGGAGAGTGAGAATCCCGAAAGGTATCGGCACCCGGGATATCGAGGATATCAAGGATGTGAGGAGAGCACCTCGACACCAGAACCTCTGAATTAGCGAGACTTGATCTGGACCATTTGTTTGGGAGCGGATGCATGTAACAAGATTACCCACATCGGGGACTTGGGCACAGGAGGTTGGAAGAGGAAGTCATTCGACTTCACGAGTGATGAAAAGGTGAGAGCTTCATGTTGTGGGGCCTAGCTGACATCATATTGGGATATCGGACCACAAGAACGGTGTGGGGCCATAGGAGTCAGCAAGCAGATAGGTGGCACATCGCATGTCGTGATCTCATGAGTGGAGGGGATGAGAATTTGGTGTCAAGGGTCACGAAGACGCGAGGGCACGAAGAGGCGAAGTGGCGAGAGGACTAGGAGTCGTCCATCTGAGGAAGACAGATGGCATAAGTCATCGGGATATCTCCACGAGAAGTCTCGAAATATTGGTGCTAGGATTCGTGATCCCGCGAGGTCCAAAGTCTCAACGAGATAAGGGACTGTTGAAAAGTCAACTCACGTACACATCGACATTTCGACGCATCGGATATTGGGAGTTGGAAAATCAAGAGCTTGACATAGCGAGTCGCGAAGTCGTGATAGGATAAGTCACGATAGGAGAAGGGTGAGGTCAGCATTGATTCATATCGGCACTTGGGGACTTCATAAGATTCACACCCGACCACTAGCCTTTGGATTCGTGAAACCACAAATTTCGATTCTCCGATAAGTCAAGAAGAGGGATCACGTAGGAGAAGAGAATCTGTGGGTGGATATTTCCCGATAGGGAAATAGAAGAGCCTTGGAGTTCTTCGGGTCGAGAAGAAGAAGATCCTGTGAGAGCGGAAGTGCTCTGAGGGGTATAGCGGTGTCAGGTTTGGTATCAGACAGGGAATCTATTTGTATATTGCAGACAGAGGAGAAGGAAAAAGACAGAGCGTTGGAGGACTTTGTGTTGACTGTTTGCAAGAGGAAAGAATTTGAGGATGCAGTCATTGGGACTGTAGGATGAAGCTTAGCACTCAGGATTTCAGGAGTGACAGCAACAAGTTTTCTAGGAGAGCAGACAGAGACAACACCATGGTTACTGAAGGCCATAGGTCTGTTGAATGGAAGAAGCCAGAGTTGATGAGCCCAACTGAAAGATTGAAAGAACTTGTCGATATCAGGGAAAAAATAGAGGAGCTAGAACTGCGGATGAGGCAGGATAAGAAAGCCAAGTAGAGATGGGTTTATGAATGGCCCATGAGGAAGACGAAATCAAAGTGGCCAGTCAGAGAGCTGATGGTCATGAGATAGCACAGGCTGTTGAGAAAGTGGTTGAGGTATGCTGAAAACCTCAAGGCCACAGAGGAAAAGATGATTGATCACTGTGAGCTAGAGACTGGAAAAGGTCTCGATGATTGGGATGATGAATAATTTGAATTGGGGTCATCTAAGGATCTCAAGCACTGCCAGGAGGGAAGAGAAGTGGAAATTCCAGTTTTCCAAGAGGGCAACGAGTTGAGATCAGCTGAAGATCTCACGCACTTTCACGAGGACATCCAGGAAATTTCAATTTGCTAGGAGGGAAATGATGAGAGATCAGTGAGGGATCTCAAAGACTGCCAGGGGGGCAGTGGAAGCATCTTGGACTGCCAGGTGGAAAGAGATGAACAATTGAGATTGTCTGAAAGTCTCATGGACTCGGAGGAGAGTTCAATTCAGCAAGGATTGCTGATGAAGATGGGATTGGTTGATCTCATAGTCTTCCAAGAGGGTCGTAGAGACATCCCATATTGCCAAGTGGGCAGGGATGAGCAGATGATACTATCTGTGGGTCTCGTAAACTCAGAAGTGAGTTGGAATCAGCCAGGGGAGCTGACAGAGCAGGTGGACTTGGATCAGTAGGTGCAGTTGACGGTAGGAGATATGAGGAGCCGAATGATGATTGGGGGAATACAAGTATCCCTACCATCTGGCCAGGAGGAGGCAAAAAATTATGTTGCAGATGATACAAAAACAACAGGGGAACAGGCACAACTGACGATGATTGTCAAAAGGAAATTGGAGCAGGCATTTGAGACTGCCCAAGCAGATGAAGGGAAGAATGAGCATTCTAAGGAATGGTTCAATGATTTCAGCCAGCGAGATGAGAGCACTGTAGCGTTGGAGATGACAGCAAAAGAAGAAGCCGAAGCAGAAGAAGAAGACGAGCATTCTGAGGAATGGCTCAGCATTTTCAGCCAAGAAGCTGAAAAGAGTGCAACATGGGAGGTTACAGAAGCAAGGGAAGGCAAGGCAGACAACTTTTTTTTTGCTAATCTGTGGCAACAAATTGAGACTCTGGAAGAGAGGGTAAAAGTGCAAGGCATGCACATCCAACAGGTGAAGTTGGAAACGGATGAAGGAGGCATGGGAGATCATGGTGATCTTCTCATGCGCCAAAAATTTTTGCAGCTGAGGAGACTACATGAGTAGAACCAGCCATGGGAGCAGCTAGATGAGGTGATAGAAGATATCAGAAGGCTGATGGTAGAGTCAGCAGAAACTGCCAGCAAGGAGAGGCTGAGCAGAAGACAAGTAGTAGCAGCAGCAACATCGCAAAAGCAGCAGCAGCAGAATGGAGCATATGGGAAGCTCCAAATATTTATTTGGGATCCAGGAGGATTTCCAATAGCTAGAGGGGAAGCACATGAGTAGGAGCTCATGATTTTGCAATTGAGGAGTATGATGCAGGAGCATCTCTCCACATCAGTCAGCCAGCCAGCCAGCCACGTCAGCACGCATGCATTCAACGCTAAAGAGAGAGGCGCAGTCCTCATTCAAATTTGAATTGAATGTAATTTAATGTTTAGGCTGGTGATCCATGGAAACCATGCCTTTGTGCAGGCTGTAGATAAGATTAGCCTTTATTGTAGATCGACTGAGATCTAGATCCAGATGTTGGACTAGACAGCTATTTATTGTAATTTATTAGAGTAGGTGAACCTGGAGGGAAGCGTTCGATGAGAAACTCGGGTAAAAGAGATTTTGATATCTCATTTTGAGTTAGTGAAGTCAAGGTAGAAGAGAGAAGAGCCATATAGAGCTCAGGAGAACACCTTTGTAAATACAAGCATTTGCCATTTTAATATAATCAGAAGCCGTTTTTCCTGCATATGTTCTGTCTTATATGCATGTCTGTGGGTGTTCATTATATGTTGTATTTGTGTGTTGTTATCATGCCATTACAGGGAGTTTGTTTGATTTCAAGGTTGAAGGTCTTTGTGGCTTCATGCCAGGAGGGCATGATAGAGTGCTACGGACTCTGAATACCAGTGCACAGAGGATGCACTTTTGAACTCTGCGGAGTCAGGCAAAGACGTGCTGAGGCACATGAACTGAGATCAACAACTCAGGAAGAGGAAGATCTCAAGGTTTTTGAATACCTTAGAGGCAAGGTTGTGTAGCTGAAACACAGTTGTAGACAGAACTTTGTTGTACGTTCTATGGAGCTCTGCCAGGTGGGCATTGAGCGTAAGCACGAGGTGCTAGAGGAAGAACTCTGTTGAGAGTTTGAAGGAGGAGAAGAATCGTTGAGGATTCTGGAAGGCTCTGCCAGGTGAGCATTGAAATTGTGTACAGAGGTGCACAGAGGAAGGAACTCTACTGAGAGTTCAAAGGAAGCAAAATCACTAAGGATTCTGAGAGCTCTTCCAGGAGGGCATCGAGCAGGTACATTGGTTGCAGGAGGAGAAGGGAACTCTTGGAGTTCTGGGGTTAAGAGAAGAATCCACTGAGGGATCTTCAAGGGGTTACTAAACACCCTGAAAGGCTCAGGAAGAGGTTGCTTGAGCAACAGAGATCCAGGAGGCAATTACATTCTCCCTCTGCAGGAGAAGGGAAGAAGGATAAAATCCCTCAAGGGGTTTGAGAGTTTGGAAAGCTCAGGAGAGACAGTGTGGTGCATGCGCAAATACTCTACAGGAGGTAGAGGTAAAAATCGTCAAAGACTTGAGGTTAAAAGCTCAGGAGGAACAACATCGTGGAGAATGCAAACGAGGCTTAAAGAAGAGGAGCCATAGAGAAGAAAAGAAGACAAAGGTCAGAGCCTTTGAAAACTCAAAATTTCTCCAAGTGCAGGAAGAAAGAGTGCCAAAGCTCAGGAGGAGCAACATTGGCCATTGGATCATCCGATAGAATCTGGACCATTGGTTTTCGCATCCAGGGAGCAGTCGGAGGAGCGCACAGGAGGAATGATGGATCTTATTCGTCAGATCTAGAGCGCAATACCCGATAGTCGTCAGATTGGTTGGGAGCTGCGTGAGGTTTAACTTTGCAAAAAAGAGAGTGAGAATCCCGAAAGGTATCGGCACTCAGGATATCGGGGATATCAAGGACGTGAGGAGATTACCTCAACACCAAAACCCCCGAATTAGCAAGACTTGATCTGGATCGTTCGTTTGGGAGAAGATGCGTGTCACGAGATTACCCACATCGGGGACTCGGGCACTGGAGATTGGAAGAGGAAGTCATTCGACTTCACGAGTGATGAAAAGGTGAGAGCTCCGTGTTGTGGGGCCTGGATGATGTAATATTGGGATATCATACCACGAGAACGGTGTGGGGCCACATGAGTCGACAAGCGGACAGGTGGCACATCGCATGTCAGGATCTTGTGAGTGGAAGGGCTGATAATTTGGTGTCAAGGGTCACGAAGAAGCGAGGGCACGAAGCGGCGAAGTGGCAAGAGGACTAGGAGCCATCCATATGAGGAGGACAGATGGCATAAGTCATCAGGATCTTGCTATGCGATGTCTCAAAATATTGGCGCTAGGATTCGCAATCCCACAAGGTCCAAAGTCTCGACGAGATAAGGGACCGTTGAAAAGTCAACTCATGTACACATCAACATTTCGGCGCATCGGGTATCGGGAGTTGGAAAATCAAGAGCTTGACATAGCAAGTCACGAAGTCATGATAGGATAAGTCATGATAGGAGAAGGGTGAGGTCATCATTGATTCATATTAGCGCTCGGGGACTCATAAGATTCACACCCGTCCACTAGCCTTTGGATTCGCGAAACTGCGAGTTCCGATTCTCCAATAAGTCAAGAAGGGGGATCGCGCAGGAGAAGAGAATCTGTGGGTGGATATTTCCTGATAGGGAAATAGAAGAGCCTTGGAGTTATTCGGGCCGAGAAGAAGAAGATCCTGTGAGAGCAGACGTGCTCCGAGGAGTGCGGCTACGTCACAAAACCCGGATGGTGAACAGTTTACGCCAGTTACTGATCCCGAAAAAAATCTAAAAGCGAGAGGCTCTGTTAAGCCAACCGCTGCAGTTTACCAACTTGAAATCCCATCAATGAAGGTCGAGAATCCTTTTGAACCCTCGACCCCACTCAGTCAAACATCCAATGCCAATCTACTCTAAAATTAGGAGTGAGATTCATCCAACAGTCCCCTTGATACAGAGGGGAAAGGGCCCTCTTGAAGGTTCGTCAGTTTTTGAAACACCATCTTATCTTCAGTTAAATTTCCCAACTTCTCCAAATCTTGAAGAGTGTGTTACACACTCGTTTCTCACACCATTCAGTTTTCCTGACTCCATCTCATGCAAGTCCGAGGAACCAACTCCTCGTGTTCCTTATCTTTCCTCCTCAGAGTCTCCTCTTAGCGAAGAAAATAAAGTTTCCCTTTTATTTTTCGAAAATACCCTTTATAACTTTCCACAAACGACGATGGCAACCACCGAAGGAGGAGGTGGAGGGTTTATAGGAGGAGGAGGGGGAGGAGTCCCTCTAGGAGGAGGTGGAGGAGGAGGCGGAGGCCAAGGGCCTCCCCCCCCCCTCCCAGATTTTTCGCGAAATTCACAGCCAGATATGCTCCATTAGTATTTCCCATCCCCCTACACGATCTTCTAGAAAACGACATAAAAAATTTACCGAAATTCACCGAGGAGGGAGATTTGACTGCGGTCGAACATATAAATTTTTTTGACCAATTCGCAGATGTCTTTGGTATCAAACATGAGGATGTCTATTCGAGACTACTTATCTAAACTTTTGAAGGTCAGGTCCGAACTTGGTTTCGGAGCCTACCTGCAGCCTCTATCCTGTCATATGACGCTTTGAAAGATGCTTTCCTCAGGCAATGGGGAGAGAGAAAAGACCATCTCTATTATCTAACCAAATTTGGGTCTTTGAAGAAAAAGAACTCAGAAACATTCATGGAATTCATCCAGAGATTCAATAAACTGTACAATAAAATCCCAGCTGAAGTCAAACCTTCTCAACCCGTGGCCAAAGTGACCTTCGCCAAAGCTTTTGAGCCAGATTTCACACTACTTCTACGAGAGGGAAGGGGAGCCACCTTAAACCATATGCAGGATGATGGTATAGAGATAGAATCTAATATGATGGCTTAGGAAAAACTTAAGGCAAGGTAGGCACTGGAAATCGAGAGACCAAGCACTTTAGAGAACAAGCCGACCCTTCAGGGTCCAATAGATCCTCAAACGATAGGGTGGACGATATGGCTAGAGTGCTTAAAGAGTTGTCAAATAAAATAACCTGAATGGAACTCGAAGAGGCCAAGGCTGACTCTTATCCCAAAAAAAGATTTCAAGAGAAAGCCAAACCCTCCTAATCAACAAAGACAAATAAAAAAGGAAGATCAGAAAATACAAGCTCCCTTGAAGAATGAAAATTTTATAGGAGCTAACGATTTTCAAGACTTTGAGGATTCAGATAATGATGTCACAAACTTCGGTGATGACTGTAGTCAACCATATCTGACTCGTGAAGACTACGAAAATTCTCTAAATATGCCAGAGCCGTCAAATGAGAGTGAGGAGGGTGATCACACCGAGAGTTGTGAATCTCAATCAAAAACTGAGATAATGATGGCTGATTTTCAACCAAAATACAACCCGAGATCTAGGAATAAGCCCGCCTCCACGACTCAACCCAAGAAAATACTTCAAAGGGGCCAAGCTTACGATCCTCCTTCAGATGAAATCCCATTACCCAAAAACAAAACTAGAAGGGTAAGCATTCAAGAGCCTGAGGTAGAAAAATTTGAAACTCAAACGCAGGAAACTGAACCCGTAAATAAAGCTACATCTTCAGCTAGGACGATGAATGATAAAGTTATCCAGACAAGTAAGTCGGAAAGGAAGAATGTGGAAGTCTCAACCAGAGAAGTAGACAAGGTGAGCGGAGCTTTCATTTTTGAAAATGAGTTAAACAAAATTAAGATACCAATCCCATTGGTGGAATTAGAGAAAAACCTCATTTATCGCAAGCAAATTTCCAAAAAGATAGGTGTCTCAGAACTAGAAAGATAGTTTGATGTTATAAACTTGGAATATGATAGACCTAACATCACTTTTGGTCCCCACTTTGAAGGGTCCAAAGACAACATCGCTCCCTTTTATATCACTTTGAATATACATGATCAGTTGTTGCATAATTGTATGTTAGACTCAGGAGCTTCCCATAATGTTATGCCCAAGATTATAATGGAAAAGCTAGGTCTCTAGATCACAAGGCCTTATGGAAATCTATACTCTTTTGACTCAAGTAAATTTAAATGTATGGGGATGATAAAAGATCTGGTAGTTACCCTGGTGCAGGTCCCTGTTAAGAGTATCTTGATGGACGTGGTTATCACAGATATTCCCCCTAAATATGGCATGCTGTTATCTAGGTCATGGGGAGCCAAGTTAGGGGGTTCTCTTCAGTTAGACATGAATTATGCCACAATCCCTGTTTTCGGTGGTCAGTTCACTCATTTGTACAGAGAAACAAGATTGGCATATACGGTCAGTGACCCTCAAAACGCGCACAACTTCCCTATTTACATTGCAGACCAAGATCTAGGAAATTGCATTTTGTCTTTTGATGATCATCTGGATGGTGTTCCAAAGGAAATCGATACAAAGCAAGAAGAGTTAAGCCCCATGACGGAAGATCTGTGTAATAATGGGGTCTGGAAGATGTATTTCAAAGGTGCTTCTTCTTCTGAAGGGGCAGGTGCTGGAGTGCTTTTGGCGGCACCTAAAGGTAAGTTCATTGTTCCTTTCTCCTACCATTTGCAGTGGGACATAGATTACACTAATAACATATGCGAGTATGAATCTTTGATATTAGGATTAGAGGCAGCCAAAAAGCTAAATATAAAGAATTTGGAGGTATATGGTGACGTGGAATTAATAGTAAAACAGGTAAACCAACAATACATGGCCAGGCATCCTAGACTAAGAGTGTATAGAAATTGTTCTTGGGATCTCATGGAAAAAAATTTCTCATCCGTGAATATCCATTTTATCCCTCGCATAGAGAATCTACATGTTGATGCATTGGCAAAGGTAGCTTCAACCTTCTCTCCTCCCATGACCTTCAAACTGAAGTATCACATTGAAATCAGATACAAACCCTCCATACCAGACAATATCCGACACTGGCAAGTCTTTGAAGATGACGAACAAATTAAGAAATTCCTTACAGTAGCAGACGAATTCTCTGAAAATCACGCTGACCAAGAAAATCAAAACGACTCGAGGTGGATCATGCAAGAAGGAGAGGAACCTGAAATATTCCGAGAAAAAATTGCGGATCGTTGTATGCTGGTCCTTAAAAGCAATCAGATCCCCAAAGGATTGATTCCTTTGGAAATACTTTTTGATCAGAACGATGTACCTGTAAAGTCCACTTTGCATCCCTAACCAGAAGAAGTGGAGGACTATGATTTAGGAACTAAAAAGGAACCCCTGATGGTAAATATATCTAAGTTCCTCCCTCCCAAAGCGAAAGATAAGTATAAGGACTTACTCAAACAATATAAATATGTTTTCGCCTGGTCCTATGATGAATTGAAAATGTATGACACTTCCATTATTGATCACAAGATACCCTTGAAGCCTGGGGTCAAACCATTTAGGCAAAAGCTTAGGAAAATTAACCCCATTCTGTTACTCGTGATAGAAAAGGAAGTTAAAAAACTCTTGGACGCAAAAATAATCATGCCTCTGAGATACTCGGACTGGGTAGCTAACCTAGTCCCAGTCAGGAAAAAGAACGGGGAAATTCAACTCTGTGTGGATTTCCGAAACTTAAACAAGTCGTCACTCAAAGATAATTACCCGCTGCCCAAGATGGACCATGTGTTGGAAAAGGTTGTTGGATCTAATCAAATGTCTATGATAGATGGTTTCTCTGGTTATAATCAGATCGAAATGAATGAACTAGACAGGAAAAAAACTTCTTTCACCACACCCTGGGGTACTTTCATGTATGACAAAATGCCTTTTGGTATGATGAATGTAGAGGCCACTTTCCAGCGAGATATGGACATCGCTTTCATGGGAGAAAGGGACAAGTTCATAGTCATTGACCTTGATGATCTGACGATTTTTTCTAAAACTGACGAAGAACATTTGATGCATCTAAGACAGACGTTCGAAAAGTGTCGCAGGTTTGGTCTATCTCTAAATCCAAAGAAATCACATTTCACTATGCGGGAAGGTAAGATTCTGGGCCATGTCATATCTAAGGAGGGAATCAGGATTGATCCTAAGAGGATTGAAGTGATAGATACTATCGCTATCCCTAGAAATATAAAAGAAATTCAATCATTCTTAGGAAACATAAATTTTCTACGAAGGTTCATTCCCAATTTCACTGAGATTGTCAAACTGATTATAGGAATGTTGAAGAAGGATAGTGGGGTAAACTAGACCACCAAGGCCAGGGCGTCGTTCGTGCATATTAAAAAATTCATAAGTGAGGCACCTGTGTTAGCAATTCTGGATTATCTGAAAGATTTTCTCATCTTCTCTTTTGCTTCTGAACATACCATTGCCGCGGTACTCTTGCAGAAATATGAAGAGGGGTTCGAACAACTGATAGCATTTTTCAGCAAAAGCCTCAGAGATGCAGAACTAAAATATGACATAATGGAAAAACAAGTGTACGCAATGGTAAAATCATTGAAATCATTCAGGACCTATGTGCTACATTAAAAAATAATCACGTATATGCCTACCAGTTCTGTAAAAGACATATTGGTACAACTAGACAGTGACGAAAAAAGAGGGCGATGGCTCACTAAAATACAAGAATTCGATATGGAAGTCAAGCCAACTAAACCGATAAAAGGGCAGGGTCTGGCCAAACTATTGGCTGAGTCAAATCTTAGATCTCTTGATATTAATTGCCTGCAAGAAGAAGAAGGGGACACACACCTGCACGAGCCCGGTGACCAAACAGATCCAAGTAAGGTTGAGGAAAAGTTCATATCGTCAGGCTGGTATAAAGACATAGTGTTCTACTTGTTAAACCTGAAATGCCCAAATGGACTCTCACCAGCCAAATGCAAAGATTTAAAACTCCATGCTGTAAAATATTGCATCGCCGAAAATCAGCTATACTGGAAGGATCCACTCAGGTTCCTGCTAGTCTGTCTGGTTCAGTCGGAAACTCCACGGGTTATAGAGGAATTTCATGAAGGAGTCTGTGGAGGACACCATGCATGGAGAGCCACATCCTACAAGATCTTTAGGGCCGGATACTATTGGTTGAAACTATTTTCAGATGTCAATGCCAAAGTACGTGCGCGTAACCCTTCTCCAATATTCGCTGGTAAACAGAAACTCCCTGCTCTACCACTCGTTCCAGTCAAAGTTGAAGCTCCATTTCAACAATGGGGTCTAGATTTCATAGGGGAAATTAATCCCCATTCCAGTGCTCAACATAAGTGGATCTTGAGAGCCACGAATTATTTTACTAAGTGGGTAGAAGCCATTCCAACCAAAAGGGCAACAGACTCGGTGATGATCGATTTCTTGGAAGATAATATATTGTCAAGATTCGGGTGTCCCCGAAAGATTGTTACCGATAACGCCCAGGCTTTCAAATCTATGGCTATGATCAGCTTTTGTTAGAAGTATAATATCGTTCTCGACCATTCTACTGCATATTACCCCCAGGGGAACGGATTGGCCGAATCATCTAACAAGAGCCCGGTGAACATAATCAAGAAAGTACTGGATGAAAATAAAATTTCTTGGCATGTGCACTTAAAATACTCATTATGGGCGAACCGCATCAACACTAAAAGGTCTATCGGCATTTCACCGTTTCAAATGGTCTATGGGACAGAGGCGATACTACCTATAAACCTGGAAATGCCAGTGATGAAGCTATGGCAGGATCAAAACGAAGAACCCAATCATGTAACCAGGAGAATCAACCAGCTGATCGAGGTTCAACAACATAGAGTTGAGGTCGATGAAAAAATGCAGAAGTACCAGGATGAGATGAAAGCATTTCTCGATATCAAGGCAAAGGACTGGGAATTCCTTCCAGGTGACTTAGTAATAAGATGGGATGCAAGGAAAGAGGAATCCACAAAGCATGGAAAATTTGACCACCTCTGGTATGGACCATTCAGGGTCTCGGCTCCAGAAGGAAAAAATTCCTTCCTGCTGGAAAACATTGATGGAGAAGTCCTCAGCACCCCTGTCAATGGGCGATATTTGAAACATTACATGAAATAACAGTTGCCATTATAAAAAAAAAATTATACATACATGCATTTGTATTTTAAACATTACCTTTTGGTTTTCTGTTTTCTTTTGTTCATGATTTTTCGACATATTGGCTTTTTACAGGATTCCAGTTGCTTGCAAAACCAGTAGGAAAAATAATTCGCAAAACGGTGTCTGAAATAAATCGGCATGAAATAGGTGATACCTAAAATTAGCTTCATAATGCACAAAGATAGTGAAAATAAAAAGTAAAGGTGAGCTTTCTCAATACACATGTTATGAAAGACTGTTAAAAGTAAACCAAGGTAACGTCATTCAAAATACAATATCAGCTAAAGTATTAGATAACAGGATTATTTCTTGGCTTGATACCCTTTGATTTGAAATAATTTGAATGATACACTAAATCTAAAAGCATTCGGTCAAAAATAATTGTCCCCGAAGATATCTACAAGAGTCAGCCTCGAACTGTTTTGATCTTCTGTATTTTCAATCGATGAATCACTGCCTTTTATCCTGCCTGTTTTCGGGTATAACTTTTGACAAACTACCATCTTTTCATTTTATTACGAGGGAATAAAAGATTTCATTTTAGCCTTTTAAGTCTCAAAACATATTGTGGAAAGAAAGAGGGTCTTCACAACTACTTGATCCCCTGCTAAACGAAGGAATGTTTAGAGCGATCCTAACTTTCCTAGGTTTTTCAACAGCATCCGAAGAATCAAAGATTGCTCAAACAAGATGCCCCTTAAAAAAAATTATTTTCCCTGTCTCCCTAAGAACGAAGGTGTTGTGAGGGTCAAGGGAAGCTTGGTACCGAGTAATCAAAGTAAGTGGACAGACCTCTGATGCAAAATATTACACAGATATCAACCCCGATACAAACTGATTGCCCCCATCTTCGCGCTCAAAAAGTAAATTATGAGATAGGTGGTGAAAGGAAATTCAGAAATGATTTCCCCCACCTAGTCCAGGAAGACGATGAAAGGAAATTCAAAAATGATTTCCCTCATCTCAGCATTTAAATGCATAAATATTTTCCGAAGTGGTGAAAGGAAATTCAGTAAAAGG
The DNA here is from genome assembly GCA_000966675.3 of Picea glauca. Lineage (NCBI taxonomy): Eukaryota > Viridiplantae > Streptophyta > Pinopsida > Pinales > Pinaceae > Picea > Picea glauca. The sequence continues at coordinate 237,797 of JZKD02S1938428.1, forward strand.
GGCTAGATAACTTCACCGGGATACTGAACAGGCTCGATGGCAGTGAAGCAATGTCTGAGATATCTGGAAGGCTGTTATACATGAATATCACTCTACTCTGGCAACCAATGCTTTATGAAAACCTGAACCACATCCCAAATTCAGATGGGGCTTCTCGAATTAAAAATATATAATCTCATTCTTTTGATGCAAGCCAAGAGCCACAAGGTATGTTGAGTCTCCTAGGGTCATTTCGACTATTTTAAAACATACCCAAAGTTAGTAGTGGGAAAGGGAAAATTGTGAAAGAGACTACAACTATGTTGAAAATAATATCTGATTTTGAAAAACTTCTCGAGGCAAAGAACGGATTATTTTCCCCCCTTCGATCCTTTTTCCTTGGAATATTTCCGCCTGATTGAGTTTTTGACTCCATTTACCCAATATCGGCACGTGGTCTACTGTTCTTCCCGCCTCACAGGAAGGCGGGATCCCTAGTTGGAGCCTATGTTGGAGCCGCCTTTGTTTTTTAACCTATCACAATTTTCATTTCGATGCTGGAAATCATAAGATGTTTTTCAGTTGCCCCTCTGAGAGATCAATGATCTCCAAGAGCTTGAGCGTGCAAGCAGCTCATTTTTTTCTACCCTCGAAACAAGTCCTACTTTTCTTAAGGAGGTTTCCTCCATTTCGATCTATTTCGGTATCTCGCAAGTCGAATAATTTAACCCATAAGTTCACGTGTGCCAAGTCACGAAATGGTGAAGTCGTTTTAAACTTTCACTCAAGATAGTAACCAGGGTAAAATCCTTTGACTCATGATTAGGCGTCGTCGGGGTTTCGCGCCTCGGTGTTCACCAAACCCAAATTTTTATTTTTACATTCCCGAGAGCCGAGAACACGAGGCCTTTTCGGGTCAACCCTGGTCAAGGATTAAAGGCAAAAAAGATAACCATGGTTAAAATCTGTTCTCGGCGTTTCGCCACTCGGCACTATCCTTTCGAAAGTTACGGCATCTAAAACCCCGACTCGCGAAGTTGCGATGTAATTAGAACATGATTAATTAATCGCCTAATACAAGATTTTATTCCCCTTAATTGAGTCTTAATTATCGCCATCTCGCGGTTTCGCGACTCGCCATACTAATCTCCTAGAAACTTGTCTTTGAGTTTCCGAGTTGAGATATGGCGAATAAAATGATTATGAAATTAATTATTCCCCAAATCGTGATTACCGTTAATTAAGCCAAAGTCGGTCCTCGCGATCTCGTGAGTTGAAGAATCAAAATGTTAAAAGGAAATCCACGATGCAAGGAACGGCGAGAAGTTGATTAAAGGTGGTAATCATTTGATTAATCAAGTTAAAACAAGATATATCTCGTGCCTTGAGGCTTGCACATTTCCCGAGGTAGCCATTTGCTCTCCATACTTCGACTAACTGTCAAACCGCCAGAAATTTATGGCATTTATGAAGAAATGGGGTAAATCCACGCATATAAGATCGGATTTCACGCAATAAATTTGTTTCTAATTACGATGTATAAGATAGGAACATATCCAAACCATGTATAAGCTCCCGATGATGTCTAAATACACATATGGTGCTGAATTCATGGAGGAATTCAAAGAAAACAAGTGCACACAATATGATAAAACCATGCCCAGTTTGATAAAGGATTGGATTTCGCGCACCGTGAAATTCAGAGCAAATGACCAGGGTGTTTATTCAATCACTTCGTTGGAGCCACAGTATAAGTACGTGGCCATGATGACATGCCGACTATTTGGGAGAGAGGACACATCGCATTTTTTCATCGCGTGGGTGCCTCTGATGTTTCGGGTTGCAGAAGGTTGCTCATTTAATTGGGCAAAGATACTCTCGGACAGTTTGGCCATTCGGGTCACAGAGTATCGAGAGCAGAGGGAAAGTGGGAGGTCGTCCTCATTCTTCATGTCCGCATATATCATGGACGCGATATGTTCCATGACACAATTCCCATTGATGAGCTAGGCTTGGACTCCGGCTGAAGATAGGCCCATACATGTATACAATGAGAAGTTATGGGAAAATAAAGCAGACAGTTTCATATACGAAATTTTCAACTGGGTGATGGTGCCCCTTCATATCGCCATTTTTGGTCACCCACCACCTCGTATCTCGGACATCATTGCTGCAAATCTGAGTGGCATAGCGGACTGGTACGTGGAGGAAGAGTTCTCATACTTCAGAGTGTTCGGGGCTGCTTTTCCCCTTCTCGTGCTACCATTGTTCATCACCGACAAGATGGCTTGTCGCGAGGTTGCCCGACAGACGATAATTGGCGAGGTAAGTAAAGAACTCAAAGGATACTCAAAGAAGGTGTGGTCGTCTTTTCCCATTCGGCTGAATTCTTATTCTTTATTGGATTTCGAGCATGTAAAGGCCGAGGCTGCAGCCCTGGAAGACCTAAAGTTGGTCTCCATCGAGTATAAGAAACATGATCCACAGAGGGTTGTGAGCAACCATTTAGCAAATTGTGGGCTCAAGAGATTCGAGCATGAGAACTCACCCTCGGATGATATCTTCTGAGGGTTGAGGTCTTACGAAGAAGTTCTAGTCCTGATCCGATCCTTGGCACCCGAGGACACAGCTGTTGTGTTAAAATTCCAAGAGCATAGACGAAGCAGTCTCCCCGCTATGTTGCGAGGTGAGAATTCGGGTGTTCCTGAGACAAAGAAGAAGGATGCTAAAGAGCTAGAAGATGTAATTCTTGACTCGGCAAAACACCAGGATGAGGAGGAACAAACAAAGAATCCCAAAGAAGAGGTACTGACTACGGACCCGCCAAAGAAACAGAATATGGAAGTTGAGACAAAGACCCCGGAACCACCAAAGAAGAAGAACCTGGTTGATACCCCAGGAAAATCAGTGAAACAATCAGGGAACCCATCACTTCTGTCACCCTCTTGCAGTTGACATAGGGGAATATCGAAGAAGCATGGATATTTAATGAGGAGCTAAGGCCCATACGAGCAAAAGAACTTCCTCTGAATGAGTTCTTCTTTGATAAAAAGAGAAAAGCGATAGTGAAAAGGGAATTCTACCAGGAGAGAGAATCGACCGCTAAGAAGTTCAAGGTCATGACCAGTGGAAAAAATAAAAAGAATGAGCAATTCACCACCGAGATCGCAAGGACGCTCGGAGCGTATGCATCGACAAATCAGTTTTCGGTAGGACTTTTAAAGAAATAACTCAATAGGAAAAATCGCCTGATCAAGACTCTAGAGGCCAGATTGGCCTCAGCCCTGGAAAATGCTCAAGGCCAGGTGAGCGCGGAGATAGAACATGCCCGACTAGCTGATAAAAATGAGATAGAGGTGCTTAAAACCAAGCTCGAGCAAGCACATCTAGTGGTCCGATACGGTCGGATACAGGCAGGCCAACAGAGGACTATGATTCTAGAGCTGCAGGCTCACGTAAAGATCGCCGAAAGTAGGATGATCAACATCGAGAGGTTTAAATCTTGAGCGAGCGAGATTCGGGACAGAATCTCTTCTGCACAACAGAATTTGCTCGCCAAAGTAGGAGCGATCCGAGAGAATTGTCTGTTGATGAATCAGATTTTCGAGAACCTGACTGTCAGAGAGAGGGATGCAGAAGCGGCTCAAGTTGCCTTCCAGGAGGCGGTGATAGCCATGAATAACAAAGTTTCAGCAGGTTCTTTTGGGCTCGCCATCCCAAAACAAACCAGAGGTAATATTCTATTGAAATATTGGGAAAACAACATTGCCCTGGGCAAGGAGCAAGCCCAAAAGGTAACCAATTCATTAGAAGAATCTTTCAATTCTATAGACGACGAGCTGTTGAGTATGGACAGTGGAGGCGATGCAGAAACATTGATACAAATGAATGTGGAACAAATCTTGCTTGATCTGAAAGAGAAGGATGAGAGAGATTCGGCCGATATCTCTCAGATAGATATGGTGGACATGGACCGAGTTGATAAGCACATGATCCAGTCCACTAAGTGCCCTCGACATCATCAATGCACAAATGGGGGACAAGCTACAATAGTTGGCCCGAGAATGTTACTTCGTCGAGGCTAGTTGTCAAGCGGAGCCTTCATGGCTCGTATCTCAGCTTGTGGAAAGATTTATCACCTGCACCGCGTCCACGCGAAGATGAACACCTGGCACTAAATGAAGATAGAGTAGGGGAAATGGAGCGATTTCTCTCTCCTCTGTCATAACTGAAATTGTGTGACTATTGAGATTCTACCTGCTTTGTAGAAATTGTATAAAGATACCCCAGAGAGAAATAAACAGGGATGGACCCTTTTTGAGTTATTTGTAATAGAGTTTTTACATTGAGAGTTAATACAAGAAGATCTAGAGATTCTCAATTCTGTCACTTATGTATCACAAGTTTGCTTCCTTTTATCTCATTTTTACATTTCAATTCATATTCATAATTGATGTGCTTCGTTGTAATTTAGTACGACCACTACTATAACGAATGAAATTGGGTTTTCTGTAATTGTTTATTGCCTTTCCTCTGCACCAGCTATCAGTTGTGTAAGACCAATATGCAGTTTCAGAATTCTACATATATTCTTTGTTACATTGGTTATTTTCTTACATATTTTCCTCTCCCTTTTATGTTGTGAGTTTTCCACTGGTTGGAACTTTACTTTGTAAATGGCTCAATGTTTTTCTCTCATATCACCCCTTTTATAAAAATATGATACAGTTACGGGAACGAGCCTTAGATTTGCATCTATATGTTATTTCTGCAATTGTAAGTTCTCTTTTATAAAATCAAACTGAGACATCACTTAATCTTTCCTAAAATTATTTTATATCATTAATGTTCCCCCATGACAGTTCCTATACAAATTCAACCTAACATTGAACCTGGGTTATTGGACCAAACACACATCGCCTTAAACATCTTCAACACTATCCTTAAAACAAAAACTAACCGTGCCGAACTTGAACAATCATGGGCAGCCATTGAGCGAGATATAAATATCCAGGAACAGTTAGAAGCCAGACAATGCCAACGAAGAAATCTTCCTTAGTTTCCTTCCCTGAAGGTTTGACGTTTCTACCTTCTCCACCTTTTAACCACTTTTGGATGCCTTGACACTGTACCTTTAAGCCTTAATTATAGACTCAGGAACAACAGGTTACATGATAAAATTGGTTAAGAATACACAACGCAATATTCTAGCACAACCCTAATGTGTTTTCTAGCCACTATACAAGCAGTTGTTGCAACCCTGATTTTTGAATGATATCATCCTTTTGTGTGGGTTATACAATGGAATATCAAGATTTTACAGGCAACCTACTTGGTATGTTATACATTATACTTGTTGGTGATAATTTTTCTATGAAATATCGGGTTTATAGTATTGGTTTTTTATCTTGTGCAATGTTGGTATATAAATTTTCTATGGAGTTTTGTAGGGAGTTGTGTCGTTGGCCATATCATTTTATGGACTATCTTGGTGCATTGTAAAGAGAGGACCTTTGTTAGTACATATGTTTAGTCCATTATCTTTGATAATTGTGGCAATCATAAGCACTATAGTCTTTGACAACAAGCTCCATTTGGGAAGGTTTGCATATATTCTACTATTTCTAATTTATTGGGTGTAAAACCATTCAAGTCTTGATCATATACTTAATTGTTTAGATTGTGGCATGTAGTTTCCTCGGTTCAATTTTGGTTGTTATAGGTTTGTATGCCATGATATGGGGAAAATAAAAGGAGATGAAAAATAATATGAGCGTTCCAAAGGGGGGTTCCAACACTTGAGAGTTATCCAACTACTTAGATGGAGAGACTTGTGGTCATCATATAGAAGCTTCTATTGATCTTGAAGGAGAAGAAGAGTTTACAAATGATAGAGAAGTCGAAGAGACTGATGATGAT
>JZKD02S1938428.1:259237-272201 GCA_000966675.3 Picea glauca
CATTATTTCCTAAGTATGTTTTGCAATTAATTTAAAATAGAAATAGTTGGATTTTTTGTTTTGTTCAATTTTCCTCCTTCCTAGGATTTGTAATTGTCTTTTTTAGAGGATTATTATGTATATTTACTTATGAAACCAAGAAGAATACAAGGAAATTAAAAATAAAAAAGAGGAATTGTAAAGAAAAAAATCCCTTTTAGTTGCAAACATTGTTATCAACTTATCATATTCTATCTTTCTACCAGATTTAACATTTAAATCATATTTCATATTTCAAGGGGAAAATATTGTGACTTTGTTTAACTAGTAAGCATATTACATAGCATGATTGTTATGCATGTATATGCATATGGAATTGGTGAAAAATATATTCATTTAGGCATTCGACAATCCTTGAGAATGTTCAAAAGTTATATAAAAGAGATTCAGGTATAGACCCCCCAATCCTTGTCAATTTCTAAGCATATTTCTAAGCACAACCATAGACCCTCATCAATTGAACCCTAACAGTAGTCAAAACCTCCATGTAAGAACAATTGAACCCTTTTGGGCATCAAAAGTGAAAATTCATTGTGGCCATTGTGAATGCCCAATCAACCAAAAGAAAACTTGATACTAAGAATTACATAATGGTGAAAGTGAAGTGGGTGTTGGTTGGGCCAAGATCGAAATCCAAAGTTGGGCCTCCATTAAATTAAATGTCGCTCAATCGTTCAAATATCACAAAGTAGAGGGGTGGATTAACTCCTTATCCACTTTTCTATTGCCCCACTCAGAATAACCAAAGATGTCCATCACTAACCCGAATTTATAACATGATCCAAAATGACCTCTTTCCCAACCGTCCATTGACCAAATTGTAGCCTTGGAATCACTATCCTCTAACATCTTGAACCATACCTCCAATATTGGCCATGATGAGGAAAATGTTTTTATATCTAGGCTTCAGTCAACTTCCATGCAACCACGAAAGCCACAGACAATTTATGTTGGAGTCCCAACTATTGTCATTATATTCACCCAATACCATGCCCTCTCGTTATATTTTTGTGGATGAACATATATGGAAACATTTTGTGTTGAAACCATGATTTGAATGAGAATATAATAATTTTTTATTGTTATTTATTTCATTGTTGTTTGAATAGTACTGGATGTGTGTGGTAATTCTTGATAATGATAGTAAATATATATTAATGGGATATATAAAGATGTATGTATGCGTTCCATGGGTCAAAATAAGAGGCAAAAATAACTTAGGAATTTTTGGATTGGTTAAGGTCAAAATAAGAGGCAAAAATAAATTAGGAATTGTTGGTTGGTTGATGCAACCGCACTCCTCGGAGCACGACCGCTCTCACAGGATCTTCTTCTTCTTCTCGGCCTGAAGAACTCTAAGGCTCTTCTATTTCCCTATCGGGAAATATCTACCCACAGATACTCTTCTCTTGCGCGATCCCCCTTCTTGACTTATCGAAGGATCAGAACTCGTGACTTTGCGAGTTCAAAGTTTGAGCACTGGGTTCTTGAATCCCCGAGACCTGATGTGCGAAAATTCTGATATGCTCGCGAGTCGACTTTTCCACAATCACGTCTCCCCGTTAGGACTTCGGACTTCGCGGGATTGCGAATCCTAACGCCCAAGTTTCAAGACTTCTTGCAGCGAGATCCCAATGACTTATACCACCTGTACTCCACTAACGCCTGTGGCCCCACACTACTTATAAAACCATTGGGATATCACTTATCGCAATATCGTGATTCCCATGGCCAAATCCTCGACTCTTTTCTCACGAAACCCAGATAGGAGATCTCGCGACAGATCCAACGGCCCTGACTGGCTTGAATCAATGGCTCGACCCTTCCTAAGCTTCAAACCTCTTCCAAACTTACACGTTAATCTCCCTGCACCCCAGGGGATCCAACGGTCTATAGATCTTCGTGAAATATCCTCGGAGGATTCTGACCGTCCGTCCCTTCCAAGTGAAATCCACGAAATGACGAGATGCTCTTCCACAGAACTCGTCACCCTGAGAAAAACCCTGTGACGCTCCTAGAAATCCTTCCAGGCACGACTTTGTCTATACTTTCCTTGAAAAAATCAAAGGCTTGTCCTTCCTAAGATTTTCTCACAACTTTCGAGTCCCCTTAGGAAACTCTTGCATGCACTCCTTGCGGCAAATCTTCAACAACGTCTAAGTGTTGAAGCTTCGACTCTACGCACACCTACAGCAGCAGTCTTAATTCCCCTTCCTCAGAATCACAACTCTGAGACCTAGCTTGGCCTGCACACTCCTTGCATGGCTCTGGTGCCCAATCTGCACTTCTTGGAACTTAGAACAAAACTTATCTCTATCTGAATCCCTTCTGTCAATGCACTCCTTGCGGACGATTCAACTGCACTCCTTGCAGAAATTCTCTAGCTCAGAATAGAGAAACAATTGAAACTAATCCCTTGTCCCCTTCAGACTTCAATTCAACCATGAAATCACATACACAACATATAAAAGCAAATGTATGACTGGAAGCAAACATTCATGAGCATAACATCAATACACAGAGAAATAACACAAACCATGAATTTGAATCAAAGCTTTCTTCTATTAATTCAAATGTCTTTACATGGGTGTTCTTCATACAATTCTCTGCATGCTCTTATGCTTCTTCTCCTATGCTCAGGCTAATGTTACAATGATACAATGAGGGTGTCTATATCTCGTTCCCCTCTTGCGCTCTAAAGATATCAAATCTAGAATTAAATTCCTATCTACCAGCATTAACTATAGTAAATGCCAACTATCTACCTAAAGGACGAGAGCTATCCACTCAATGTCCATTACAATATACAAAGGCACCTCTTCTTAAATGACTCATTTAAGATCGCACAATAATTCCAAAGCATTTTCAAAATTTGTGGTGGCTTATCCAGCTGTCTCCCGCTCCACGTTGGCTCGCTTGATGTGTTGGCGATGCTCTTGCATCATACTCCTCGGCTTGAAAACTTTCATGGGCTCCTGTCCATGAGATCCTGCATGGTTTTTCCATGCTTCTTTATTTCCGCTTCAGTCTCCCAGTTGGCATCTTCTACTGGGTGATTCTTCCACTTGACTAGATACTCGAAGTATTCTTTTCTCCTAGTCTTCCTACCCACTTTCTTGTCCAGTATGTACTCCATATGTGGATTTTCTGTAATGGGCAATTGTTTCATCCACTATATCACTGGATCCTCAGTTCCAGTCTTTGCTTCTCTAGCCTTATATGGGTATAAGTCTGTGATATTGAATATTGGAGATATTCCGATGCCATCCGGCAACTCTATCTCATAAGCATTTTCTTCGAATCTCTTCAAGACCTTGCATGGCCCGATTTTCTTCATTTTCAACTTATTGTATGTTCCCCTTGGGAACCTTTCCTTCCTCAAATGTGCCAAAACTAGATCACCAACTTCGAACTAAGGTTGTCTCTGATGTTGATCTGCTTTGCGCTTGTACTCCTGATTTGATTTCAGCAGTGGCTCCTTCACTTGACTGTGAAGCTCCTTCATCGCCTCAACGAATTCTTCTGCACTAGCGCTGCTAGTCGCAGTCTGTTCTAAATTCCTTAGTTCAGATACGCCTCTCAGATGCATACCATATATGATCTGAAATGGACTCTTCCCTGTGCTTCGATTCACCAAATCATTGTATGCGAACTCTTTTTGTGGCAATATGCTATCTCAGCTACTATGGTGCTTCGTCACCAAGCTTCTCAGTAAATATCCCAGACTCTTGTTCACCACTTCCGTCTGCCCATCCGTCTAAGGATGATAAGAAAAACTAAACATCAAATTAGTCCCTAGCTTCTTCCATAAGGTCCTCCAAAAATTCCCTATGAATTTAGTGTCTCTGTCTGAAACTATGCTCTTCGACAATCCATGAAGTCGAATGACCTCCTTGAAGAACAAATTTGCGATGTTCATCGCATCGTTGGTCTTCTGGCATGGAATGAAGTGTGCCATATTTGAAAACATGTCGACTACCAAAAAGATGGAATCAACACCCCTTTGTGTCCTCGGCAATCCCAATACGAAATCCATGCTAATTGCCTCCCATGGCTTCTCTAGTATGGGCAATGGCTGATAAAATCCCACATTTTGTTTCCTCCCCTTCAAATACTGGAAAATTCTACATCTGTCAACAAACCTCTTGACATCTGCTTGCATTCCTGGCCAAAATTATGATGCATTCATCTTTGTGAATGTTTTGTCATGGCCAAAATGTCCTACTAAGCCTCCGATATGTTTCTCCTTTAACAAGTTCTCCCTCATGGAGCAATTCAGAATACACAGTTGATTGCCTCTAAATAGCAGTCTTGCCTGGATCATATAATCTATCCAAGGACTCTTATCCCTAAGAACTGGATTCTCAACTGCTTCATATGCTTCTCCAAAATCTGCATCACCTATGTACATGTCCCTGAGATTATCAAAACCCAATGTTTTGACTCGGAATTCCTGCAGCAACAAACACTTCCTTCTCAAAGAATCAACCACTTTGTTAGCAGCACCTGAAATATGTTTAATCATAAATGTGAAATTCTGTATATACTCTACCCATTTTGCATGTTTTTGATTCAACTTCTCCTGTTGAGTCACAATCTGTAATGCATGATTATCACTGTACAATACAAATTCTTTCGGGATTAAGTAATGCCTCCACTTTTTCAGCGCTTGTATGATAGCATAAAAATATTTATCATACATGGAGTATTTTAATTTCGCCTCATCCAGTTTCTCACTAAAATATGCTACTGGTCTGTCTTCCTGACTCAAGACCGCTCCTATGGCAAATCCACTCGCATCACATTTCACCTGAAATGTCTTCTGGAAATCCGGCAACACTAATACTAGTTGTTCTGTGATCTTTCACTTCAACAAATTGAAGCTCTTCTCAGCCTCTGTTGTCCAGTGAAAAGATTTATTTCGCTTCTTCACTGTGTCCATCATCATTGCGCTAATTCCATTGAAATTCCTGATGAACTTCTGGTAGAAACTAGCTAGACCCTGGAAGCTTCTCGTTTCGAAAATATTTCTCGGTGATGGCCAATTCTTGATCACTTATACCTTATCCGGATCCATCTTCAACTCATTAGCCGAAATAACAAAACCCAAGTAAATGAGTTATGTCTTCATAAATGAGGACTTCTTCATGTTAATCAATAGCTTCTCCTATTGTAGCTTTCTCATCACTACGGTCAAATGCTTCAAGTGTTCAGCCTCTGATTTACTGTAAATCAGTATGTCATCCAAATACATGATGACAAATTTTCCGATGAATTCCCTTAGGACTTCATTCATCAGCCTCATAAAGTTACTCAGCGCGTTCGTTAAGCCAAACGACATGACTAGCCATTCATACAGTCCTTCGTTTGTCCTGAATGCAGTTTTCCATTCATCGCCTTCCCTCATGTGAATCTGGTGATACCCGCTCTTCAAATCAATATTTGAAAAATACCTTTCCCCACCTAGGAAATGCATCAAATCGTCCATTCTCAACAATGGGAACCTGTACCTGATGGTTATTTTATTTATCGATCTTGAGTCAGTACACATCCTCCAGCCTCTGTCTTTCTTCGGACTGAGTATTGTTGGAACAACACATGGACTCAAGATTTCTCTGACCAATCCTTTGTCCAATAACTCTTGGACTTGCCTCTTAACCTATTCCATTTCTTGCGGCGTTAACCTGTACGCGGCTTTATTTGGAAAACTAGCTCCTGGTATGAGGTCAATATGATGACTCACACTCCTCACTGGTGGCAATGAACGAGGTAATTCGTCCACTATGATATCAGCAAACTCCTCCAGCAGTTCCTAAACTTCATCTGGTAGATCATCCACTCTTGTGCTAGTCAGAACAATCCTCAGTTTCCTGACCACAAAGAATTGTGGATCTTCTTTCTTCTTAACCTCCGTAAGAAGCTCCTTCCCACTCATGAGAAGTACTGCGTTTCTCACTTCTGGTTTCACCTCTTTATCCTTTATCGGAAGCAACATATGGGTTCTCCCATTCTTCTCCAGAGTATATGTGTTCATTCTCCCATCATGAATAACATTCCTATCATATTGCCATGGTCTACCCAGCAATAAATGACATACATCCATGGGAATGACATCACAAAGTACTTTATCATTATACCCTCCTATTTTGAATTCAACCAAGCATTGTTTAGTAACAGTTACCTGGTGCCCTTTTTGTAGCCATGAAACTTTGTATGGACTGGGGTGATCAGTTGTCTCCAACTCCAGCTTCTCTACCATTTCTGTAGATACGAGATTATCCGTGCTACCACTGTCAACAATAACCTTGCACACCCTGTCCTTGGTCATGCAATATGTTCTGAACAGTCTGGTCCTTTGGACTGAATTTTCCACCTCTTTCTCAGGTGTCAAAAGGACTTTTCGCATCATAAGTGATCTTCCACCTTTTGCGTCTTCAGCCTCAACATCTCGCCTCTGCGCTTCAGTGATGTGAGCTTCTCCAATGTCCTTCTTTTTCTTGGGACACTCGTAAGACTTGGCCCATTTTTTCCACATGTGAAGTATGTAATTACTCCACCTCTTCCTCTTCCTCTACCTCTAGTACAAGGAAAAGTATTTGTGTTAGCATAATCTCCCTTCTACTCATTATGTTGTCTTTTTTGTTCAACGTATGGCCCTCGCTATGAGGTTCCACCTCTCTCAACTCTACCCTAAGGTTTCTTCCATTCCTCTTTAGGCTTCTGAGTTCTTTCCTAGGAAACTGCTTTGCCTCTGGGATGACTCCTGCCTCACCCTCGCTGACCTTGCTTACAGCTCAGCTTTTCCTCCACTTTCAGAGCCATCTGATAAGCATCCTCCACCATCCTGATGGTGGCCATGCTTAATTCATCCTAAATGTCGTATCTCAGACCATTCAGATATCTAGCAACCTTTTCATCATCACTCTCCCGATGACCTGCTCTGATGTTCAGTCGATAGAATTCCTCAGTGTATTCTTTCACTGTCATCAGTTTCTGTCTCAGGTTCTGCATCCTCCTGAACAAAGTAATTTGATAATCTCTTGGGATGAACTTTGCCTTCATCTTCGCGATCATTCTATCCCAACTCTTGATTTTCTGCTTGCCTTTGCAGCTTCTGTCAACTTGTAGCTCATCCCACCACAATGATGCATGTCCTTTCAAGCACGTAACAGCATGCTTGACTTTCTTATCCTCTTCGACATCTTCATAATCAAAGTAGGTGTCTAGAGATCTAATCCAATCTAGTAGCTCCTCTGCATCCAGATTCCCCTCATAGACTGGAATGTCCATCTTGGCCTTCGCACCCATTTGTGCGATAGATTTAATTAATCACTCAGTTGATGCATCTTTAGCTGCAACTTCCTCATCGTGTTCAGCCTCAATTTCTCTTTCAGAATCACTTAGATCCCCTGCAATAGTTGTGCGTCTTTGAGTTGTCTCCATCTCCTTGAGCCTTGCTCAGAGATCTCTCATCTGTCTTTCCATTTCTGGATTTCCTACCAGCCTGCCTCTTCTTCACACCTCCCTATCCTCCGGATCAGGTGACTTCCTTTCTCTCCTGGGCGGCATGGTCAATTTCTCCTTCTCTTCTACAGAAAGAAAAGAACATCCCGCTCTGATACCACAACTAATGCAACCGCACTCCTCGGAGCACGATCGCTCTCACAAGATCTTCTTCTTTTTCTCGGCCCGAAGAACTATAAGGCTCTTATATTTCCCTATCGGGAAATATCTACCCACAGATTCTCTTCTCCTGTGCAATCCCCCTTCTTGACTTATCGGATGATCGGAACTCATGACTTCGTGAGTTCAAAGGTTGAGCACTGGGTTCTTGAATCCCCGAGACCCGATGTGCCAAAATTATGATATGCTCATGAGTTGAATTTTCCACAATCACGTCTCCTTGTCAGGACTTCGGACTTCGCGGGATCGCGAATCCTAACGCCCAAGTTTCGGGACTTCTCGCAGGGAGATCCTGATGACTTATACCACCTGTACTCCACTAATGCTTGTGGCCCCACACTACTTATAAAACCTTCAGGATATCGCTTATCGCAATATCCCGATTCCCGTGGCCAAATCCTCGACTCTTTTCTCACAAAACCCCGATAGGTTATCTCACGATGGATCCAACGGCCCTTACTGGCTTGGATCAATGGCTCGGCCCTTCCTGAGCTTCGAACCTCTTCCACACTTACACGTTAATCTCCCTGTACCCCAGGGGGTCCAACGGTCCACGGATCTTCATGAAATCTCCTCGGAGGATTCCGACCGTCCGTCCCTTCCAAGTGAAATCCATGAAATGATGAGACACTCTTCCATAGAACTCGTCACCCTGAGCAGAACCCTGCGACGCTCCTAGAAATCCTTCCAGGCATGACTTTGTCTATACCGTCCTTGATGAACTTGAAGGCCTATCCTTCCTGAGCTTTTCTCACAACTTTCGAGTCCCCTTAGGAAACTCTTGCATGCACTCCTTGCGGAAAATCTTCAACAACGTCTAAGTGTTGAAGCTTCAACTCTGCACACACCTGCAGCAGCAATCTTAATTCCCCTTCCTCAAAATCGCAACTCTGAGACCTAGCTTGGCCTGCGCACTCCTTGCATGGCTCTGGTTCCCAATCTACACTTCTGGGAACTTAGAACAAAAGTTATCTCTATCTGAAGCCCTTCTGTCAACGCACTCCTTGGGGACGATTCAACTGCACTCCTTACAGCAATTCTCTGGCTCAGAATAGAGAAACAATTGAAACTAATCCCTTGTCACCTTCAAACTTCAATTCAACCATGAAATCACATACACAGCATATAAAATCAAATGTATGAACGAAAGAAAACATTCACGAGAATAACATCAATACACAGAGAAATAACACAAACCATGAATTTGAATCGAAGCTTTCTTCTATTGATTTAAATGTTTGTACATGGGTGTTCTTCATGCAATTCTCGACATGCTCTTCTGCTTCTTCTCCTATGCTCAGGCTAATGTTACAATGATACAATGAGCGTGTCTATATCTCGTTCCCCTCTTGCGCTCTAAAGCTATCAAATCTAGAATTAAATTTCTATCTACCAGCATTAACTATACTAAATGTCGACTATCTACCTAAAGGATGAGAGCTATCCACTCAAGGTCCATTACAATATACAAAGGTGCCTCTTCTTAAATGACTCATTTAAGATCGCGCAATAATTCTAGAGCATTTTCAAAATTTGTGGTGGCTTATCCAGTTGTCTCTCGCTCCTCGCTGGCTCTCTTGATATGTTGGCGATGCTCCTGCATCATTGGTCAAGGTTATTATGGTACATATCAAACACACATGATTATGATAAACAATATTCATGTAGATTAGATGAAAATAGAGAATGGATATCCGCTTTGAGAAAATGTTTTTGCATTGAGATACTTTGTTAATTTCATTTTGTTTATGGTTTATATGTACCCTTTAATTTTGTAATGCAAGAAAGAATTCCAAGTCAATTATTTCTATATCTAACATAACTCAGTTGAATAACATAAATGGACTATTCGTGTAGGGAACATAACTTTCCTAAGGATATCCTTTCATATCAATTTCAGGAATTAGTATATTTAAGGATAAAATAGTGGTTGAGTGATAAGGATACCATGCCCTTGTGGATAATATAGTTTTGTAATCCCTACATTTTCTATGGGTGTGATGCATGTCGGTTAGTATAGGCCTAGATAAACACACTTGAAAGTACTAAACCCCTAGGTGGAGTGAATTTAGTTACATTATATGTGTGACTAACCCCATCTACACCCAAGGAATAATCCATTATGGATGGTTACTCCTATTTTTACTACAAGTCGAAAACATAACTGACAACTCTAAAATATGTCTCTTAAAAGACAATTATTCTATGGCTTAATTTAATTATCAAACCCACGGCTCATCTTGAACTTATAAAACATGAGTGCTATATACACGGAGCTAAGAATCTGAAGATTGATTGGTTTCATATAACATGCCTAAACAAAAAGATAAATTATCCTATTCAAAAGAAAACTAAGTTATGAAAATGAAAAATGAAATTAATCATAACTACTCTAGTTGTCTTTTGTTTGATTGGTGGCTAATCTTTACTATGGGATAAAACTTGGTCCTTCATAAGCTTTGTTTTGTGAAACAAAAATCTACAATCATTTCATTGTGAAATCAAATATGAAAATAACTTCATTCAAATGCACACATAGGACGTTATAAAACTAATCTGATGTTATAAAACTAATCTAGTAGCAATGAAAACATGCATGTGTAATAAAATGTTCATAAACATAAAAAAGACAGAGTATAAACATAGTATTGCAACTAATTTGAAATGAAAAAATACAAACACAATTGTCTACAACAAACAAAGTTGGCTTTGTACCTCTTGAAGCGAGCCCAACTCCAAAAAGTCTCAGCAAACAATATAACTTTCAACTACAACACATTTTTAATCAATAACTCATAGAAATAAAGGTAATTGTATGTATATACAAAAACTAAAAACTTTTACAGAGTTCTTATAGAATTCTCTCCACTACATCCATATTAAACATGAGAGCAAAGCTATGTATATATAACTACATATTGGAATATGTTCTTAACAATTTTAGAAACTGAAACATTTATAAAACCCTAATGCTATGGAAGAAATAACCAACTCTTCATTAAAATCATTAGAGATGTTGCGGTTCCAGAGGGAATTTGCAAGTATTTGGATACCAAAATGGTAACAACCAACACATTTCATGGTCTAGATGTTTGGTAGTGAATGAATGTGACCCGAAATTGTTCAAAACATTCCTCGATTCGCTCCCTGGCAGATTCTCTATTCACTTGTGCGCCCAACTAATATTTTTTGCTCAACCCTTTGGTAATTTCTATCATTGATCCTTTGCAATTAAAATGAGAAATTACTTAACCGATTTGTTGGATTATCTTGCAATGGCATAACCTGTGGTATGTTTTATCCATGTTAGAGGTTTATTATTAGCAACACTTAATCATGTTTTAACTAAATCATATATGCTTAGTCTAAATTCATAGTATAAACAAGAAAACGTTGAAAACACAATCCAAATATGCATTTTAGGAGTGGTAGATAGGGTAAGTAGAAAGTGGGACTATGAAGTTCAAAAAGGGTCTTATTCAAGACAAAATATCATCAAAATTGTTAAATATATAGGAAAAAATGATATCATTCCAAGGTCCCATTATTCCTCCTTTCCTAGATTTCTGCATGACCTCATGCAATGTATTATTCCTCCTCTGTAACTCCCAAGTGCAAATTTTTCCAATTATATGTTGGATGCCCAAATCTAGTCTCATGACATAATCCCAAGTTCCTATCAACTTGTCACTAGAGTGCAATTTCATACATGTTATTCCAATGAAGTTTAGCTCTATATGGTTGAGTTGAGCACCATATCAATGGGTAATTAAACTTGAGCCCAATCCATAGATTCTCATGCCTTTTTCATAAATTTTACATACAATGAAACTCGTAAGGAATGCGTTTGCACAATTTCTTGATGAATTGTAATAGCATGCTTCCTATGTACTCTGACTCATTGAGAACCCATGGGATCCCTGAGTAATCTCTAAAAATATTGTTGTTAGAAAAACAGGATCGTGGAGCAATAAAATAAAACAAATGCGGAAACAAAACATAGAATATACATAATACAATAAAGACACAGATTTACGTGGTTCACCCAGTGTGGGCTATGTCCACCAGAGAAATTGTCAGGTCCTTCCTTTATTATTATCCAGCAAATGAAGGGATACAACCTATAGCAAACCCGTTGTAACTTCCTCTTCTTTTTCTCACAGTCTCCTATCTCATAATACAATATTCGCCATAATGCATAGCCGCAATACATTTCCCTCATAACAGAGGGTTGCCTTCTAGGGAAAAAACCATAACATATTTTATACCATTAGATCTGCGACCCTATAATGAACGGTCCAGATTTACAATGAAATTACAATATACTTTTACAAGGCAATTTTTCCTTCACGGGCTTTGCCCCCGAACCCCCGCTTGCCCTCGAACCCTGCAAAGGGGGTAACCCCCCTCTACACTCTGCAACATGAAATATTGTACATTATTCTGGGGTGTAAAGTCTTCATGGGGTATAAACACAGCTGAAAACAAAGACCTCTGAATCTGGAAGATAATCAGGCTCCACAACCAACAATCTCCCACTTGGAGACTGATCTCAACAACTCCACTGTTGTTGTATCTATTGGCCTATGAACCTTCTTGGACCTCGAAAATTTCTCATCTTCGTATTCATTCTTGAAGACCAACTGAAACTAAGAAGGAACTCAGTTTCTCCCTGGTTACTTCCTTTGTTAACATATCTGCAAGATTTTGGCTAGTGTGTATCTTTTCCAACTTCAAATGTCCATCTTCCAAGACAGATCATATGAAGTGGTACCTCAAATGTATATGTTTAGTCATCGAATGGAAGGATGATTTCTTTACAAGATGAATAGCACTGTCATTCTCACAGTACAACCTGTTATTCTCCTGCTTCTTTCCCAATTCTTCCATAAACCTCTATAACCAAATCAACTATTTACTAGCCTCTATAGCAGCAACATACTCGGCCTCTATTGTTGAAAGTGCAACAACATTTTGCAATTTTGAAATCCAACTTAATGTTGTTCCACCTATAGTAAAATCATACCCTATGGTGCTCCTCCTGTTGTCTTTATCACCTGCCATATCTGAATCAACATATCCCTGTAGAAAAGTGTTTGAACCTCCAAAACATAATGCATGAGTAGAAGTACCTCTCAAATACCTGAGAATCTACTTTACTGCCTCCCAATGTTCTTTACCTGGATTGTTCATATACCTTCTCACAACTCCCACTGCATGTGCAATATCTGGTCTTGTGCAA
>JZKD02S1938428.1:354766-367848 GCA_000966675.3 Picea glauca
GCTGTAAAAAAATAAAAAATAAAAAATAAAAAAACTGTGAGATCTATTAACCCGCATCTGCATTCGGGTTGCTAATTAAATACTCTCTGGTTCAGAATTTGGGGATTTCAGCACTATAACCTTCTTTAGACGAAAGCATAACCCCGCACCTGTAAAAAAAAAAAAAAAAAAAAAAATAGGCGAGATCTATAAACCAGAATATGTATTCAAATTGCTAAATAAAAACAATATAGATAAGAATTTGAGAATTTAGAAACTACAGAATTCTTTAGAAAAAAACATAACCGAACAGCTGTAAAAAAAAAAAACGACACATACATAGCATATAAAGCAAATGTGTAACAGAAAGAAAACATTCATGAGCATATCAACATCAATATACAGAGAACAGATACAAAACAATGAATTTGAATTAAAGCTTTCTATTAATTCAAATGTCTATACATGGGTGTTCTTACACAGCTCTCTGTATCTTCTATGATCCAATGCTTCTAACTAATGATACAATACACAATGAGGGTGTCTATATCCCATTTCCCTCTTGCGCTCTAGAAACTGTCTAATCTAGAATTAAATTTTGTCTAACTGCATTAACTATATTAAATGCCTCCTACCTACTAAGGAGGAGAGATAAAGGCTCAAGGTCCGATTAAAATGTACAAGTGTGCCTCTTCTTAAATGACTTCATTTAAGATCGCGCATCATCTTCAAGGAAATTTAAAAATTTGTGTTGGCTTGTCCAGCTATCCTCCACTTCCGCGCTAACTCGCTTGACGTGGGAGATGCTCCTACATCATACTCCCTCGCTTGAAAACTTTCATGGGATCCTATGCATGAGCTCCTGCACGGTCTGTCCATGCTTTTGTATTTCTGCTTCAGTCTCCCAACTGACATCTTCAACTAGATGGTTCTTCCATTTGACCAGATACTCAAAGTAGTATTTTCTTTTGGTCTTTTTACTGACTCTCTTGTCCAGTATGCACTCCATCTGTGTCTTCTCTGCAACTGGCATCTTCTTTATCCATTGGATCACTGGCTTCTCATCTCCAATCCCTGTTCCTTCAACTTTATATGGGTACAAATCTGAGACATTGAATATCGGAGAAATTTCGATCCCATCAAGTAATTCAATCTCATAAGCATTTGTCCCAAATTTTCTCAAGACCTTGCAGGGTCTGATTATCTTCATATTCGATTTGTTATATGTCCCTCTCGGGAACCTTTCCTTTCTTAGATTTTCCAGAACCAGATCACCAACCTAAAATTGAAGTTGTCTTCTATGTCGATCGGCTCTGTGCGTATACTCCTGGCTTGAATTCTGCAATCGCTCCTTCACCTGGTTGTGAAGTTCCTTCATCGCCTATGTGAATTCTTCTACACTAGCGCTCCTAGTCACAGTCTGTTCTGAATCCCTCAATTCATAAATTCCTCTCGGATGCATCCCATAGACAACCTGAAATGGACTCTAGCCTGTGCTCTGATTCACTGAGTCATTATATGAAAACTCTGTCTACGGTAATATGTGGTCCCACTGGTTGTGGTGCTCTGTCACCAAGCTTCTCACTAAGTCTCCCAGACTTCTATTCACCACTTATGTTTTCCCATCTATCTGAGGATGATAAGCCGAACTAAATAACAAGTTAGTTCCCATCTTCTTCCATAAGGTTCTCCAAAAATTCCCTATGAATTTCGTGTCTCTATCCGAAACTATACTCCTCGACAACCCATGAAGTTGAATGACCTTTTTGAAATATAGGTTCGCGATGTGAGTCGCATCGCTGGTATTCTGACATAGAATGAAGTGTGCCATTTTGGAAAATCTATCCACCACCACAAAGATGGAATCAACACTTCTTTGTGTTCTTGGCAACCCCAATACAAAATCCATGCTAATCGCATCCCACGGCCTTTCAGGCATGGGAAATGGTTGATAAAACCCTGCATTCTGCTTTCTTCCCTTCAAATACTGGCAAATTCTGCATCAGTCCACGAATCTCTTGACATCTGCTCGCATCCCTGGACAAAAGTATGATTCTCTCAGCTTTACGAACGTTTTGTCATGACCAAAATGTCCAGCCAATCCTCCATTGTGTTTCTCTTTCAGCAAGTTCTCCCTCATGGAGCATTTCGGAATACATAGTTGATTGCCCTTAAATAGCAATCCTTCCTGGATCGTGTATTCAACCCATTTTCTACTATCTCTGAGAACTGGATTCTCAACTGCTTCATACGCCTCTCCAAAATCCTGATCATTTGCGTACATGTCCCTGAGATCATCAAAGCCCAATGTTTTGACTCGGAACTCCTGCAATAGCAACCACTTCTTGCTCAAAGCATCAACAACTTTGTTAGTAGTACCAGAAATATGTTTTATCACAAATGTGAAATTTTGCATATACTCAACCCATTTGACATGTTTCTGATTCAACTTTTCATTTTGAGTCACAAACTTCAGTGCATGATTGTCACTATATAAAACAAACTCCTTGGGTATCAAGTAATGCCTTCATTTCTTCAATGCCTGTATGATAGCATAAAAATCCTTATCACACATGGAGTATTTCAATTTCACCTCATTCATCTTCTCGCTAAAATACGCTATCGGCCTATCTTCTTGACTTAAGAATGCCCCTATTGCAAATCCACTTGCATCGCATTTCACCTGAAATGTCTTTTGGAAATCTAGCAACACCAAAACTGGTTGTTCCGTAATCTTCCTCTTCAACAATTCGAATCTCTTCTCAGCCTCATCAGTCCAGTGAAAAGACTTATGCCACTTCTTCACTGTATCCATCATCGCTGCACTAACTCCACTGAAATTTCTGATGAATTTTCAGTAGAAACTAGCCAACCCGTGAAAACTTCTCACCTCAAATATGTTCCTCGGTGATGGCCAATTTTTTATTACCTCCACCTTATCTGGATCCATCCTCAACTCATTTGCAGAAATAACAAACCCCAAGTAAATGAGCTCTTTCTTCATGAACGTGGATTTCTTCATATTTATCAATAGCTTCTCCTACTGCAATTTCTGCATCACTGTAGCCAAATGCTTCAAGTTCTTTGCTACTGATTTATTGTAGATCAGTATGTCATCCAAATACACAATGAAAAATTTCCCGATGAACTCCCTCAGGACTTCATTCATCAACCTCATGAAGGTACTCGGTGAATTTGTTAAGCCAAACAACATAACAAGCCATTCATACAATCCCTCGTTTGTTTTGAATGTTGTCTTCCACTCATCACCTTCTCTCATGCGAATCTGGTGATAACTGCTTTTCAAATCAATCTTTGAAAAATACCTTGCTCTGCTCAAGCAATCCATCAGATCATCCATCCTCAGCAATGGAAATCTATACCTGATGGTTATCTTATTGATTTCCCTCGAGTCAGTACACATCCTCCAACCTCCGTATTTCTTCGGACTGAGTACTGTTGGAACAACACATGGACTCAAGCTTTCCCTGACCAAACCTTTGTCCAACAACTCCTGGACTTGTCTTTTGACCTCTTCATTCTCTTGTGGCGTCAATTTGTACGTGGCTTTATTTGGTAAACTGGCTCCTGGTATGAGATCGATATGATGACTCACACTTCTTATCGGTGGCAACAAACGAGGTAATTCGTCCACTACTATGTCAGCGAACTCTTCCCGTAGTTCCTAAACCTCCTCTGGTAAATCATCCGCTCTTGTGCTAGTCAGAACAATCCTCAGTTTCCTGACCACAATGAACTGTGGATCCTCCTTCTTCTTAACCTCGGTAAGGATTTCCTTCCCACTCATGAGAAGTATAGTGTTACTTACTTCCAGTTTCACCTCCTTATCCTTAATTGGAAGCAACATGTGAGTCCTCCCATTCTTCTCTAGAGTATATGTGTTCATCCTCCCATAATGAATCACATTTCTATCATATTTCCATGGTCTACCCAACAATAGATGACAAACATCCATAGGAATGACATCACATAAGATCTTATCATTATATCCCCCTATCTTAAATTCAACCAAGCATTGTTTTGTGACAGTTACCTGGTGTCCCTTTTGTAGCCACGAAACTTTATACGGGCTTGGATGATCAGTCGTCTCCAGCTCCAGCTTTTTTACCATCTTGGTTGAAATGAGATCATATGTGCTACCACTGTCTATAATGACCTTGCACACCCTGTCCTTGGTCTTGCAAGAAGCCCTAAAAAGTCTGGTCCTTTGGAATGAACTCTCCACCTCCTTCTCTGGTGTTAAGAGAATTTTTCGCATCATCAGTGACCTTATGCCTTCAGTGTCTTCTGCCTCAAAATCCCGCCTCTGTTCCTTGACGATGTGAGTCTCTCTAGTTTCTTTCTTTTTCTCTGGACACTCATAGGACTTGTGCCCATTCTTTCCACACGTGAAGCATGTGATTACTCCACCTCTTCCTCTTCCTCTACCTCTAGTATGAGGAAACCTATTATCATCAGCATATCCTCCTCTATGCTCAGTATGTTGTTCTCTTTCATCAGTGTATTTCCCTTGCTATGAACTTCCACCTCTCTCTGTCCGAGTCTCAGGTTTCTTCCAGTCATCCCTGGGTTTCTGGGTTCTTTCCTGGGCAACTGATTTTCCTCTGGGATGACTTCTGCCTTGGCCCCTTTGACCTTGCTTTCGGCTCAGCTTCTCTTCAGCTTTCAAAGCCATCTGATAAGCATCCTCCATAGTCTATATGGTTACCATGCTCATCTCATCCTAAATGTCGTATCTCAGACCATTCATGTATCTGGCAACTTTCTCCTCATCGCTCTCCCGATGACCTTCTTTGATGTTCAGTCTATAGAATTCCTCAGTGTATTCTTTCACTGTCATCATCTTCTGTCTCAGGTTCTGCATTCTCCTGAACAGAGAAATTTGATAGTCTCTGGGGATGAATTTCACTTTCATCTTCGCAATCATTTTGTCCCAGCTTTTAATCTTTTGCTTGCCCTTGCAGTGTTTGTCAGCTTGTAGTTCATCCCACCACAATGTTACATGTCCCTTCAATCTAGTGACAGCATGCCTGACCTTCTTATCCTCTTCGACATCTTCATAGTCGAAGTATGTGTCCAGAGCTCTAATCCAGTCTAGAAGCTCCTCTGCATCCAAGTTTCCCTCGTAAACTGGAATGTCCATCTTCGCTCTTGCACCCATCCTTGCAATAGCTCTGATCAAATGCTTGTTTGATGCATCTTTATCTACAACTTCTTTCTCACATTCAGCCTCGACTTCACTTTCAGAATCACTCAGATCCCCTGCACTGGATGTGCATATTTGCGTTGTCTCCATGTCTTCGAGTCTGGCTCAGAGATCACACATTTGTCTCTATATGACTAGATATGTTACCTACCTTCCTCTCCTTCTCTGCACTTCCCTATCCTCTGGATCGGGTGACTGTCTATCTCTCCTCAACGGCATGGTGAATTCTCTTTCTTTGCCACAGAAAGAAAAGAATATTTCTGTGCTCTGATACCACTTTGACGCAAGCGCGCTCGCAAGCACGTCCGCTCACAGGATCTTCTCTTCTCTACTGGCCCGAAGAACACTAAGGCTCTTCTATTTCCCTATCGGGAAATCAGTACCCACATCAAAATATCCACGAGATCTCCTCTTTACAATCAGGAGATCGGACTAAATCTCATGATCTCGCGAGTTCGTGAGTCGAAGCTTCTGACTCTTCCTTTCCAATCTTGCGATACCCGAACCGACGATCCGGTTATGGCTCCTTTCCTTGTGAGCACCCTCCCCACATGTAACCATAGGCTAGGGATTAAATGTCAGTGCCTCTCGCAACTCGCACCTTTGTGAGTTCGTGAGTTGAACTCTCGTGCCCTCCTGTTACGATCTCTCAAGATGCGATAGGTCAACGCCGGGTTGACTCTTCCCTTGACGCTTTTTCTCTACTCGCAACCTCGCAGGTTGAAGAGTCGATCCTTCACACTCTTATCCCATGAATCCCCAAGATGCGAGAATTCAATGGAGTGTTGAATCCTTTCTCCAGGAAACATGTTTCCACCCATCAACCACACGGGCCTCATCTTATGGCTCTGCCACATGTCCACACGAGCCTCGGCTCTCGGCACTTTGCGACCCTTGACACCAAGTTCTCATCCCTTCTACTCATGAAATCCTGACATATGATGTGCCACCTGTCCGCTTACCGACTCCTGTGGCCCCACACCATTCTCATAGTCGTCAAAATATCGCATATCACGATTTCACTATCTCTGTGGTGAGTTTACGAAGTTTCAACCCATGAAACCACGATATGCGAATCCACGCGTAGATCCAACATCCCTTGTGACCCGGATCAATGGTTCTACCCCTCCTGAGCTTTAAACCTTCTGAGAATATGTCATCATATCTTCCCTGCACCTTCTTTAGATCTAATGGTCCACGGAACGTCGTGAATCCTCCTTATAAAATGTTGATCATTCGTCCTTCCTTGATGATCCCTACGAATGACCAAGCGTTCCTTCGTGGAATTCGTCCACCTGCGCACAACTTGTGACACCTCTTATGAAATTTGTGTCACAACTTCCCCACGTTGTCTTTCCACAAATTCGAAGGCCTATACTTCCTGTGCTTTTCCATGACTCTGTGTCTTCTTAGAAAGACCTCTTGCTCACACTCCTTGTGGCAACCTTTAGACACTTCCTAAGTGTTGAATTCTTTTGACTCTGCACACTCCTGCAGTAGTACTCCTTCGATACTTCACTCAGGTTTGCAACCCTGAGATTCTTACCCAACCTACGCACTCCGTGCATGGCTCCTGTGCCCAACTGCACCTTTGGGATGAATGAGAATGAAAGTTATCTCTATCTGAACCCTCTATCAATGCACTCCTTGCGGACACTTCAACTCATTCTCTGGCTCAAATAGAGAAACAATTGAAACTCATTACCTCTTCCTTTCAAATTCCAAACTCAACATGAAATCACATACATAGCATATAAAGCAAATGTGTAATAGGAAGTAAACATTCATGAGCATATCAACATCAATATACAAAGAACAGATACAAAACAATGAATTTGAATTAAATCTTTCTATTAATTCAAATGTTTGTACATAGGTGTTCTTACACAACTCTCTGCATCTTCTATGCTCCAATGATTCTAACTAATGATACAATACACAATGAGGGTGTCTATATCCCGTTTCCCTCTTGCGCTCTAGAAACTGTCTAATCTAGAATTAAATTGTGTCTAACTCCATTAACTATCTTAAATGCCTCCTACCTACTAAGGACGAGAGCTAAAGGCTCAACGTCCGATTACAATGTACAAGTGTGCCTCTTCTTAAATGACTTCATTTAAGATCATTCATCATCTTCAAGGAAATTTCAAAATTTGTGCTGGCTTGTCCAGCTGTCCTCCACTTCCACGTTGGCTCGCTTGACGTGGGAGATGCTCCTGCATTAGTTTTCTTTTATTTTTATTTTTCTGTTTTTCTCTTTGTAATAATGCAGTTATGAACACAAGGGGGCACACCAAGAGAAAAATAATATGAATGTTGTCATAGAAGTCCACTTTAAATCTTTTTTTCTCTTCTTTTCGTTGAATATTTCTTTTCAAAATCACAGTATCATCATGAAAATTTTATATGGAAAGTAAAGAAATAAGTAAATTTAAACTATCAATTCAACCCTGACCCAAGGTGCCATAAGTAGGATTGCACTCATCTTAATGAGGATTTTTCTATTTTTAGTCTCTTTTATTTTTAATAGTAATGCTTGGTCAAAGTATCATCTTATGCATCACTATCTTAAGAAACGAACTTGCTCGCACATGATATTTGATATGATTTAGTTCTTCCTTTATTTTACAGTGAGATGGTAGTGGATACAAAAACTCAAGTTTATCTTTGACCAAAATCATTTCCTAAAAAGTTTTCTTTTGCTGTTTTGATTTTCTGTACTTTTAATTTTGAATCCCATTAATAAAATTTGATTTGGTTTGTTGTTTGTTTTTGTTTTATTTGATTATTTTGAATGATTTTTCTTCTTATCTTTCTTTTTGAATCAATATATTTCTGATCGAAGAACTACTGTCGAAGGAAGCATTTATTTTAAGACTTGTATTTTTCAAGCAAATTGAAACAGTTCAAAGAGGTCCTGGTATTAAGATATATCTTAGACAATTGCTTTTTAAGTCAATTGTGATTCTCATTTTTCCCTCGAATTATCTTTGCTAGAGTATTACATGAGAGATATGGTTTAAATCTTTGAGAATTACGATGATCTTTAAAAATTTTACGCTATCCATATTCTTAAGGAATCACTTTTAAGTGCTTCCTCATTCTCTATATGATTTCTTAAAGGAAATCTAAAATATCTAAACCATGATAAAGCTTCCAATTTTGAAAGAAAATAAATAACATGGTCAACTATTCACCTGTATTGAAATTAACCTCCAGTATCACCCCCTCTCTTTTTCATCAAGAAATCTATAATTGTATTATTATTTAAAAGTGGCATAAGAGGGTTGGAAGAACTTATGTGTAGGAAGTGTGTGTAAACCCATCAAGGTACTAAACAGGCTCGCTAGCAGCGGGTAAATGCACACATGATACAAAGACAACTTCGTCAGGGTACTGAAAAGGCCTACTGGCAACGAAGCAATGTCGGTTCGAGAGGCAGCAGGTATATGTTTTTAAACTAGATTTTATGGAAGTATACATCATGTGGATACAACTATTGGATGGGATTAAAGCATTTGAGTGGGTTAAATGAAATTCCTGTCGAGGCTATGGATGCCTGCTGGCAGCAGTGGCTATGTCAAAGGTATTGAATTTATTTTAAAAACATTGTGACTCTTTGATTAAGACATTATTTCAGGTTATAATCCTCTGCAAAGAAAATTCTATTTTCTGGTTATAGCATTGAGCTTATCCTAATACTATATGGTCTCATAGTGAATTTATTTCAGGGAGCTTAAATCCTTTTTTAGGTCTTATTATTTTCTTCCTAAGATGAAATATTACCAGATCATAAATAACTTCTTCACCCAGTAAGTTTCCATTTGTTGGGCCCCAACAACTCCCCCTAAATGTTTTGCAAAATTTAAAGGGCCCCCCATTAGAATCTTGATAATTATAATGAGCTACAGAATCAAGCTTTTCAAATAGTTCCATAACTTGGCCTTCTTTGAGACAAAATTAAGACATTCACTATAGGATGAGACATTTATTACAAGAGTATATGTCAAAAGTTAGAAATGAGCATAAAAATCTCAATTTAAACAAAAACGATAATTTTTATCAAATGTTTACTTTCGTTTAAATTATGATTCTGAGTTCATTATTTTGCTCATTAGCAAGCTTGATTGTTTTTAATAATGTGTTCAATACTTCATTAAACAATATCTTAGTTGGTTTCTCAATTTGACGAAATCATTTGGTGATATTAATTAATTAAATTCTATTTTTTCATTTTGCATCACATTTCAAAATAATAATAATAAAAGAATTATCTAACATTTGTTTGATTTTGTAAAAAACTGAAATTAATATTTTTTCTCCATTAACTTGAAGATTCTAGATCATATTTCAAAGAAAATTATAAACAAAGTTTGTTTATAAGTTATAGTTAGTTTAAATTCATTTTTTTATTTTTTATTTTTTTTCTAGATTTTGTTTTATTCGCAATTTTTAGGTTATTAATTTAGGTTTTTTTGTTTCACAAGTTTCTATTATCAAATATTTGATACGGATCTGATCATGGCTTGATTTTATTATCCAAATACATTCAAGATGATTGATCCAAAAATAATTCTGGATTGCTACAAATAATTGTATGAGCAACAACAGATAAAATTTGGAAAGGCGTCAAGATCAGACAGGCGATTTTGCAGAACTAATTGCAGCCAAACTGTAATGAATTTGATCAGATGTCGACCCTGGAGTTGCAAGAGTTAAAAATGCAACTGAAGGAGTTGTTGGGCCTGGGACTGATACGTCCTAGTGTGTCACCATGGGGTGCACCGGTCATTTTCATTCGAAATAAGGATGGATCGTGGAGGCTTTGAATTGACTACCATCAACTGAACAAGGCTATGGTCAAGAATCGGTATCCCTTACCAAGAATTGATGATCTGTTTGATCAAATGAAGGGTGCGACGGTGTTCGCCAAGATCGATTTGCGATCAGGGTATCACCAGTTATGGATCAAGGAGGATGACGTCCATAAGACCGCTTTTAAGACAAGATTTGGACATTACGAGTTTACTGTTTTACCGTTTGGATTGAAAAATGCCCCAGAGGTATTCATGAGTTTGATGAACAGGGTGTTCCGCGAGTACTTGGATAAGTTTGTCCAAGTATTCATTGACGATATTTTGATCTACTCTTGGATGACGGAGGAGCATGACGAGCACTTGCGCTTGGTACTATAGTGTTTGCGAGAGCACAAATTGTATGGGAAGTTGTCCAAATGCTCTTTCTATCAATCGACGATTCACTACTTAAGGCATATCATCTCCGGTGAAGGTATCACCATGGATCCAGCCAAGGTTAAGGCTATTATGGAATGGCCTGTGCCGATGAATGTCACAGAAGTGTGTAGTTTTATGGGTTTAGCAGGATACTATCGATGGTTTGTCGAAGGATTTTCAAGGATAGCAAATCCGATCACGGAATTACAGAAGAAAAGAAAGAAGTTTGTTTGGACAGAAAAATGCGCGGAAGCGTTTTGGAGGCTTAAAGAGTTGTTGACCACAACGCCGATACTAAAGGTCCCTGACATGGACACAGACTTCTTGGTATGCACTGACGCATCCAAGGAAGGGTTGGGCGGAGTCCTGATGCAAGATGGATGAGTGATTGCTTACATTTCGAGGAAACTAAGAAGGCATGAGGAAAACTATGTGACGCATGATTTGGAGTTATTAGCCATCGTATATGCCTTAAAGGTATGGAGACACTACCTTGTTGGACAAAAAATTGAATTAAGGACTGATCATTGTGGATTAAAACACATTTTTATGCAAAGCAACCTGAACGCGCGACAACGACGTTGGTCAGAATTGCTTAGCGAGTACGACTTCGAGATTACTTAGATAAAGGGAACAGTGAACCGAGTGGCGGATGCTTTGAGTCGGAGGCCACGCATATTTTCAGTGTTGCCTCTTCAGAAGAATCTACGTGAGAATATTCTCTCTTTACAGCGTGACGATGACTGGTACAAAGAAGTCAAGGATTTTATTGGACAAAGCACAATGATGGTACCACGATATGAGGGATTTTCTTTTGATAGCGATGGGTTATTGAGGTTTATAGGTCGGATTTACGTGCCACCAAATGATGAATTAAGGATGTTGATATTGAGCGAGGCTCATAGAGCAGTTTACATGGCTCACCCAGGAATCACGAAGATGAGGGAAAACCTTAAACCCTTATTCTTCTAGAAGGGAATGAAGGCCGACATAGTCAACTTTGTTGCTAGATGTCTAGAGTGTCAGCAGGTGAAGGCTGAACATAGACACCCGACAGGATTACTTCAACCACATGCCATTATGGAATCAAAATGGGAAGTTATTTCGATGGATTTTATTGTTGGATTTCCACTAACGGCAAGGAGACACTACTCGATTTTTGTAGTGATAGACACCCTGAAGAAGAGTGCTCACTTTATCCTTGTGCGTATGACGTATCAGGAACCTGACATAGTGAGAGTTTTCATCAGTGAGATTCTGAGGCTACATGGCATGACTAAGAATATTATATCCGATCGAGGATCGGTGTTTACCAAACAATTTTGGACGAGTTTCCAAGAGGCCTTGGGAAGTCAACTTAACTTTAGTACTACGTATCACCCAGAGACTGATGGACAGACAAAAAGTATGAACCAAACCTTGGAAGACATGCTGCGCATGTACGTGATGGACCAACAAAAGCATTGGGAGGAATTCTTGCCTCTAGTAGAGTTCGCTTACAACAACAGTTACGAGAGCACCATTAAGATGGCACCTTTTGAGTTCCTTTATGGGCGACCGTGTCGGACGCCCTTGAGTTGGGATTGGATTGAGGATAGGGTCCTGGTGGGACCAAAATCCATGCAAGAAATGGAAGAGAAAATGCAAACCATAAGACAAAGGATAAAAGAAGCACAGGATCGATAGAAGAGTTATGCCAATGCGCACCGAGTCGACCATAGTTAGGAGGTTGGTGATCGAGTCTTCTTGCGGGTTAAACCACATGAGAGTTCGATCAAGTTTGGAAAGGGAGATAAACTCTCTCCTAGGTTCGTGGGACCTTTCGAGATTGTGGAGAGAAAGGGGCACGTGGCCTATCGACTAGCCTTGCCTGATTCTTTGAGGTGTATGCACGATGTTTTTCATGTATCTGTTTTGAGACATTATATTAGTGATCCTATGCACGTGATTGAAATGAGTTCCTTGCAAGTATCGGACGAGGGAGTGCTCATGGCTGAGCCAGTCTGCATCTTAGATCATCGCGTTTGACAGTTATGACGTCAAACGGTAGATCAGATAAAGGTCCAGTGGGACAGTTATAGTCCGCACTCGGTGACCTAGGAGGATGCATATGATATGCGCCAACAGTTTCCATTTTTGTTTGCTAGATAGACTTATGATACTGTGGTACTTATGATTTTGTGGTACACTTATTTCGGCACTTATACTGAGAAACTTCAGGACGAAGTATAGACCAAGAGGGGGAGTATGTAACATCCCGCTCTGGCGCACTTACAAAACTTATTCTTTGAGGACACTTGCTCGCAAGTGATCTAGACTTTTCTGATATTAATACATTTATGCTTGATTATGATGCGTTCTGATAGACGACATGATGTTTTACTACTTGATGTAGACATGTGCTATTGACTTAGTTTCATTCAGTGTGCAAGTTTTCGGACCTTGAGGATGCAGAGGCATCGGTGGAACCCCCTTGGACTCCGGATTGAGTAAGGGAGTGTGCTATTTTGGTTGATTCATTTACGGTGATATTGCTTTGTTTTGATTATATGATATTGATTTTATGATATGTTGTTGACATTCTGACACGATGGTTGATGATGCAGGCTATCGATAGCTTGCCGACCAGACTCACATATGGA
>JZKD02S1938428.1:405226-418372 GCA_000966675.3 Picea glauca
CTATTCATAATCATTAGTAAAAACCAAATAAATATCAATTGAATAACAAATAAATAAGGATCATTACAGTTAAGAATAAAAAGGTTAGCATTACATTATCCTAAGCCCACATTCAGTATCACCACTACAATGATTAAATCCAGTTAAAAGCCATGTCATTTTTCTATTAACAATAATGTTGTTAAATGCCAGTAATAAATAACATTGTTGTTACATAATCATTAATAAAAACTAATTAAGTATCAATTGAGTAACAAGTAAATACAGATCTTTATCGTTAAGAATAAAAAGTTAGCATTACATTTATTGCACCCATCGCTAATTTCTGAGCAATTCGAGGTGGAAAGGGCTGGCGTTTGGCTCACTCTGCCCCACACAGGTTAATGATCGGCAACCCGACGAACGGTGGGCACTTGTCACGCTACCCAACTCAATGACATAGCAACCAAAAACACAGTTTCCAATACCACAACGGAGATGGGGTTCCTGTTATTCCCTTCTTACGCTGCACATGCTCAACGAAAAGGCTACGACTATAAGGACAATGTTCCTTCAATAGGATAAGGATTTAAATTCTGTTAAGACAGAAAGCCAAGACGAGCAAAGAACAAGTCATGTCATAGCATCCGATTTTTTTTTTTTTATCTTCTTTATTCAACTTTGGTGGTTAAATGTTACACCATAGACTATAATTTAGAGGCAAATAGGTAGAGACCTATAAGTTATAAGATAAGCATCCTTTTGATAGGCGACTACAAACCAGTTTGAAAACTCCAAAATTATTCTTAGTAATTTACATAGAATCTGCTCAATGCCTTCCTGATCTCACTGGTGGAATCTGGATGGAAATTTTCATAACATTTTATCTAAATAGGTTGTTGTTGAATATTGGAATTAGAAAAGGGCAAGCGTGAACAAAAAATCAACATCGGCAGACGAAGAACAAGCAAGTTTTGTCATAGCAGCAGATTTTGTATTTTCTTTACATATCCTCTTTGTTATCTGATTATTTAATCTTTTGGTCCTTAAAGGTTACAACATAGAATATAATTATAAATTATGGACAATATATATAACTCTACAGCTAGAGAGACTCCTAAATAACTCTTGGATGATGTCCTGGAGTTGATATCATATTGATTTTATAATGAGATCCAACATGAAAGAAATAATAATCATTACCTAGGGTTTAATTTACCAACAACTAATTGGTCACCGACAGGTAATAACCCTTTTTCCCAAGAGAAATTACTCAATTTTATAAAAGGTATAAATCATTTACAAGCACTGTAACCAGACATATAGCCAGATTATAGTGAGAATCAATACAGATCTGAATATGCAAAAACTAAGATTAATGATGTCAGGGAGAAAGATAGGAAGATGAACGAGTTCAGAATCAACACAAGCAACTCAAAGAAAAACTAAAAATCTTAGACATGACTGGTACAGTAAAGTGCCCAAAGATATGTCTCAATCACCACGGCCAGTGACACCAACCTCCGTCACACTGAATCGTGAATGGTAGTGCTAGAACTATGACTATCCTGGCTATCCCAACTTAACAGGTAATAACTTAACTGCCCCAAAATGATTTGTTCATGTGAATGAAAAACAATTATTATGTGATATATAAAATCCTATCAATAAATGTGCAATTGGTACGTGGGACACAATTTATTTTTTTTGTTTTCATTGTTTATGTCTCTCAATGTTTATTACATGAATGCCAAAATAAACAAAGGAGATAATAGATGTTTATTACATGAATACCAAAATAAACGAAGGAGATAATAGAGTATTTTCTTAAAGCACAATCATCAAGACAGTGAAATAATTTGATGCACCTTAACACGATTGACACCCCATACATGCAACATACATTGTGTTAAAGTAGAACGAGAGGGCACAAGGATTGAAGCCACGATCATTACAATCACAAAAATTTATTACATGCGAAGACTTCTACAATCTCAATTCTTTTAAGAATCTACCTTTTCAATTTCAAAAAATTTATTAATGATACTCAGTGATGAATCACTCAATAGGCAATTGTCCTGAAGGTGCAAATACATAGTGATGGAAGAGACACTATATGAAAACTAACGATTAGGAAAATGAGATTTACTAACATCTTTTTAATCTAGCTATAAGAAACCGCTTCATATAATAACAACTATAGGACCATACTTCAATATCAAGATCTCACCAACAAGGAGGTTACTGCCTAGAAATTTGAGGAATTTAAAAAAAACCAGAAGACATAGACATGTAACGTACTGGCAGGAAAAAAAACAACGCCCCGGTAAAAGAGAAGGCCCGCTGAAAATTGGCCCTCGGTATATATAAAACGCCTAGTATTTTAACGAAAAAGAAACCATTGTAAACTTCCCACTGTACATATATATAAATGCTCGATGTCATAGGGAGAACCCTACTGGAAAAGAAAAACACGCCCAGTGGAGATATAAAACGCCCAAGATATAAAGAAGAAAAACTACAAAAAAAACATGCCCATGGTAGATATAATACGCCCAAGGTAAAAAGAACCCACTGTAGAATTTTTTTTTTTGAATGACAGTCATAAGAAATGCCGACGAATGTTCCAGAGACCAAGAACGGAGCCGAATATAAAGGAAAACTAACTAACCCTGAACCCAGTACAAATTTATCCACCCTAAAACTGTCCCAATAAAGGAAAAATGAAATAATCATAAACCCCAAACAAGTTACTCAACCCTAATCTGTACCAAGTATAAAAGCAAATAACAGTACACCCATACGAGACTTCTAGAAACCTTACGATGGTACCATAGAGAAAAATAACGAGCCACCATTATAAACTATTCCTTATCACAACTTAAGCATTCATCCAAATAAAACACAACCATCTAAATTTTCAAACACAACCATAGACTAGCATTCATCCAAATAAAAACATACCTTGGCCTATTCGCCCACTCTGGATGACGTCTGCGTGATCCTTGATGCTCCCACTTGCCGACTGTAGAGGACTCACTGGTACCTCCCAGCCAAACGCTAGGGGTACTCTGCTTCCCCCTCAGCACATTGAGCCACAAAGGGGCCACACACAATCCAGACAATAGCCTATCTTCCCAGCCCGCCTCCAAGACTGAGCTACCACTCAGGTCAGCTGAGAAAATCCCCAACTCCTACAAGCAATCAGTCCAGTTCTCTAGTTTGGCAGCATAACAATACCTCACAACTAAATCCCCCTCTTTCTCCCCCTCTCATGTCTTTTATCCTCCTCTTGACCTAATCCCCTTTAGGTTTTTCCCCAAAAACCCTAAATCCCATTTCTTTTAAGTTTTTTTTTCAAACCCTAAAAATTCCCCTCTTTTTCAAGTGTCACGCATCCCTACCTTTTCCATAAATTATTTTCTTTTTCTTAAAGCTCATTTCCCCCCCTTTTTTTTAATAAAAAAAACCTAAAAGGTAAATGCACTAAATAAATCTTTTCATTTATTATATATATATTTTTATTTACTTAATAGCCTTCAAATTAACTATATTAATGAAGTTTCCCATTTTTAGTGGGTAGTGGTTTACCTTTGTATTTTATAATCACAAAAATAAATCTTCATTTTAGTGGTGGTCATATTTTTATATTTAAACATTTAAGTGGTGGACATGTTTTTGTACTTTATATTAAATATGGTAAAAAAAAATGTTTTGAATTTCATTACCTAGAAAAGGAAAAGTTAAAGACAAAAGTTTTTTTTTTTTTTTGTTTAAGTAAAGACAAAAGATGTATAATGTATCATAAAGAAAGAATAGAAGAGTAATTAATCCCTATATTTATTAATTCCCACCCTGTTTATTTTTTTAATTTCGTTTTTTCTTTTACACATTAGGAATCAATTTTTTCCTTGCAATTTTTTTTTTTAAATCCCTGAGTTTATTTAGATCCTTACTCTCTCTAGTTACCCCAAGAGTTTTATGAAGGCCCAACCAGTACTTAAGTGGGTTGTTGTGTGAATTTTTTATTTTATGCTAGGGCCTTGTTTTTTTCTTTTTGTTAAGGTGACACTAAATTTTTTTACCCTAGAAAAGTCTTGGCTTAGGGCTTATATTCTGAGCTAGGCGACGATTGGTTAGGGGAATTGCTTAAGGGTTTATTTAGGTGTTGATGACTTAGAGCTATTTAGGTTGACTCCTTCCTCCACAATATTGCAACGTGCCCTTTAGGACGCACCAAGTGCTCCAAAGGTGCCACTCACCTCTTGAATTTCTTTTGTGCGACGTGCCCTTCAGGATGCACCACGTGCTCCAAGGGTACCACTCGCCAACTGAGTTTCTTTTGTGCGACGTTCCCTTCAGTATGCACCACGTGTTCCAAGGGTTCCACTCGCCAACTAAGTTTCTTTTGTGCGATGTGCCCTTCAGGATGCACCACGTGCTCCAAGGGTGCCACTCGCCAACTGGACTGATTGGTAGACATCTATAACCCCTGGCGTCAACACTCTGCCAGGTGAACTTGTAGGAGACTAAGGGTTCTAAGAAATAAGGCCCCTACCTTATTGCGTGCCCCTTAGAATCATCGTGAGCGACTGTCGCAGTCTACCCTCACGGCATTGTGGATCCTCTTGAACTAGGTAATCATTAACCTACAATTCGAGCCACGGCGGGAGTGCTAGTAGGCGATGGCAGGGCTGCTATCCACCCCTCTCCCTCAACCTCTCTGCAAATCATGTGTGGCCCCTTTACTCCATATGTGAGTCTGGTCGGCAAGCTATCGTCAGCCTGCATCATCAACGATCATGTTAGAAATTCCAACATCAAATCATCAAATCAATGAAACATCACAGTAAATGTATCAACCCAAATAGCACACTCCCTGACTCAATCCGAAGTCCAAGGGGGTTCCACCGATGCCTCCGCATCATCAAGGTCCAAAAAACCTGAACAATCAATAAAACTGAGTCAATAGCACCTGTCTACATCAAATAATAACACATCATGTCTTTTGTCAATCGCATCATAATCAAGTATAAAAGGTCTAACATCAAAAGGGTTCAGATCACTTGCAAGCAAGTGTCCTCAAATAATAAGTTTCTCAGTGCGCCAGAGCGGGATGTTACATACACCCCCTCTTGGTCTAAACTTCATCCTGAAGTTTCTCAGTATAAATGAAGAATAAAAGTATCACAATATCATAAGTCTATCTATCAAACAAAAATGGAAATTGTTGACGCATATCACCTGCGTCCTCCCAGGTCGCCGAGAGTGGACTATAACTGTCCCACTGGACCTTGACCTGATCTACCGTTCGACGTCGTAACTGTCGAATGCGATGATATAAGATGCGGACCGGCTTAGCCATGAGTGCTCCCTCGTTTGATACCTGCAAGGAACTCAGGTCAATCACATGTGTAGGATCACTAATATAATGTCGCAAAACAAATACATGAAAAACATCATGCATATGCCTCAAAGAATCAGGCAAGGCTAGTCGATAGGCCACGGGCCCCTTTCTCTCCACAATATTGAAAGGTCCCACGAACCTAGGAGAGAGTTTAGCTCCCTTTCCAAACTTGATCGAACTCTTATGCAGTTTAACTCGCAAGAAGACTCGATCGCCGACCTCGTAACTACGGTCGACTCGGTGTGCATCAGCATAACTCTTCTGTCGATCATGTGCTTCTTTAATCCTTTGTCTGATGGTTTGCATCTACTCTTCCATTTCTTGGATCTCTTCTGGTCCCACCAGGACCCTATCCTCAAGCTGATCCCAACTCAAGGGCATCTGACACAGACACCCATAAAGAAACTCAAAAGGTGCCATTTTAATGGTGCTCTGGTAACTGTTGTTGTAAGCGAACTCTACTAGAGGCAATAATTCCTCCCAACACTTTTGTTGGTCCATCACGTACATGCGCAACATGTCTTCCAAGGTTTGGTTTGTTCGTTCGGTCTGCCCGTCAGTCTTTAGGTGATACGCAGTACTAAAATTAAGTTGGGTTCCCAAGGCCTCTTGGAAACTCGTCCAAAATCATCCAGTAAACACCGATCCTCGATTGGATATAATATTTTTAGGCACGCCATGCAGCCTCACAATCTCACTGATGAAAACTCTCGCTATGTCAGGCGCCTAATACGTCGTACGCACCAAAATAAAGTGAGCACTCTTTTTCAGAGTGTCTACTACTACAAAAATCGAGTCATGTCTCCTTGCCGTCAGTGGCAATCCAACAATGAAATTCATCGAAATAACTTCCCACTTCAATTCTGGAATGGCATGTAGTTGAAGTAAACCTATCAGGTGTCTATGTTCAACCTTTACCTGCTAACACTCTAGACATCTAGCCAAAATGTTTACTATGTCAACCTTCATTCCCTTCCAAAAGAATAAGGGTTTAAGCTCTGCCCTCATCTTTGTGACTCTCGGGTAAGCCATGTAAACTGCTCTATGAGCCTCGCTCAGGATCAACATCCTCAACTCGTCATTTGGTAGTACGTAGATATGACCTCTAAACCACATTAAACCATCGCTATCCAAAGAATATCCCTCATATCGTGGTACCATCATCGTGTTTTGTCCGATAAAGTCCTTGACTTCGGTCTACCAGTCATCATCACATTGTAATGTGAGAATCTTCTCACGTAGATTTTTCTGAAGGGGTAACATGGAAAAGATGCCTGGCCTGTGACTCAAGGCAACCGCCACTCGGTTCATTGTTCCCTTTATGTAAGTAATCTCAAAATCATATTCGCTAAGCAATTTTGACCAACGTCGTTGTCGCGCGTTCAGGTTGCTTTGTGTAAAAATGTGTTGTCATCCACAATGATCAGTCTTTAATTCAAATTTTCATCCAACAAGGTAGTCTCTCCAAACCTTCAAGGAATATACGATGGCTAATAACTCCAAATCGTGCATCGCGTAGTTCTCCTCATGCCTTCTCAGCTTCCTCGAAATGTAAGAAAACACTCGTTCGTCCTGCATCAAGACTCCGCCTAAACCTTCCTTGGATGCATCAGTGCATACAAAGAAGTCTGTGTCCATGTCAGGGACCTTTAGTATCAGCGCGGTTGTCAACAACTCCTTAAGCCTCCGAAATTCTTCCGCGCATTTCTCTGTCCAAACAAACTTCTTGTTTTTCTTCTGCAATTCCATGATCAGATTTTCTATCTTCGAAAAACCATCGACAAACCATCGATAGTATCTAGATAATCCCAAAAAACTACGCACTTCTGTGACATTCGTTGGTGCAGGCCATTCCATAATAGCCTCAACCTTGGCGGGATCCATGGCGATACCTTCACCAGAGATGACATGCCCTAAGTAGTGAATCCTCGATTGATAAAAAGAGCATTTGGACAACTTCCCATACAATTTGTGTTCTCGTAAACATTGTAGTACCAAGTGCAAGTGCTCGTCATGCTCCTTCGTCGTCCGAGAGTAGATCAAAATATCATCAATGAATACTTGGACGAACTTGTCCATGTACTCATGGAACACCCCGTTCATCAAACTCATGAATACCCCTTGGGCGTTTGTCAGTCCAAATGGCAAAACAGTAAACTCATATTGTCCAAATCTCGTCTTAAAGGCGGTCTTAGGGATTTCATCCTCCTTGATCCGTAACTGGTGATACCTGGATCGCAAATCGATCTTGGAGAACACCGTCGCACCCTTCATTTGATCGAATAGATCATCAATTCTTGGTAAGGGATACTGATTCTTGATCTTAGCCTTGTTCAGTTGACGGTAGTCAATGCAAAGCCTCCACGATCCATCCTTCTTTTGTATGAAAATAACTGGTGCACCCCACAGAGACACACTAGGATGTATCATTCCCAGGTCCAACAACTCCTTCAGTTGCATTTTCAACTCTTGCAACTCTGAGGTCGACATCTGATAAGGTGTTCTTGCTATCAGTTCGGTTCCCGGTTTTAGGTCTATGGTAAACTCCAGTTCCCTTTCCGACGGTATCCTAGGAAACTCCTCTGGAAATACATCTGCAAACTCCTTCACCACCAGAAGGTGTTCTAGACCTTCCGTTACTCCCTTCTCATTTAGCGCGAGGATCGCATAAAGTTTGCACCCCTTGCACATAATCTTCCGTAACTGTAAGGAAGAGGCGAACCGTAGGGAAACTCCCTAGTTTCTTCCTACAATCACATGTCTCTGTCCTTCGTCATCAACCAAGCTCAACCATTTCATCTTACAATTGAGTATCACCTCATGTGTTTCCAACCAATCCATACCGATCACGACATCATAAGATCCTAAGATCTTGATGTACAAGTTGACTCTCATGACAAACTCTCCCAGGTTAAGGGCACATGCCATAACCTTTCCTCTAACCTTCTGTTTGGCTCCCGAAGCCATCTCCATGAAGCTAAACTCATCCTGTCTGACAGTCTTTACCTTAATCCATTTTAGCACTGCACTAGAAATGAAACTCTTAGTAGCTCCTGGGTCTATCAAAATACTAAGGGTCTGGTCAGCGACAGTACCTGTCATCTTGAGTACAGTCAACTGGTGCTCTGCCTGGCGGTTATTCACCGCTGCATGTATCCGATGGACCTTGCCCATATCTCCCACAGTAGTGGGTCCAGCTGATCTGGACGTCCTAGTCTTCTCCACAGGACAGTCGCGCTGGTAGTGTGGCTCCCCACACATCCAACACCCCTTCTTCGGCCCAGTAGTCATGGTACCCGAAGTAGAAGATGACTACCCACCAGCCTGAAACCCTAGTCTGTTCTGTTGAATAGGCCTAAACTGCTGCTGCTGCGGATGAAACTGCTGCTGGTGCTGTGGTCCTCGATAATGTGTCCGCTATTGAGGTGGCGGTTGTCGAGGTGTAGTGAACGTCGATCCCCTCTGGAAGCCACGATGTCCCGGCGTATGTCTCACTGGTGTCTGATGCCGCGGCACACCAAATGAACTCTGCCCTGCGGGTCTCGCTGAAGTCCTGGTCTATCCCCCGCTGATAAGCTCCTCCTCTGCTATGAGGGCCTTTTAGACAGCGTCATGCAAGGTTTGAGGCATCAAGATCCTAACCTTTGCATGCAGGCTGTCGTTAAGGCCAAACATGAACCGGTTGACCTTGAGCTTCTCCGTGTTAAGGTGCGGAGCATACCGAAGCAGCTCCATAAAACGTGCCTCATACTCGGGCACCGTACGACCTCCTTGTCGTAACATGTTGAACTCGTTGAGCTGACGCTCAATGAATTCCTTAGAAAGGTACCTCTCTAGGAACCGTTCCTCAAACATTTCCCATGACACGTCCTCCACGGCCATGTTCAGCTGTGGCAGGAGCATCTTCCACCATAGAAGAGCGCTCCCCTTCAGTTGAAAGACCGCCATGCGGACCTTCATGTTGGAGGTATAATCGCGAAGTGCAAAGAACATCGCCATATTCTCCAACCATGCCTCGGCGACTGTGTCGTCCGGGGCACCGAAGAACTCGAGAAATTTTACCTTCTCGAGTTCATGGTGAATGCTACCCGTAACGGCCGGTGCGCATGGCAGAACCTCAGGGGGTGCTGGCACCCTGGCCTCGTCTCTATTCAATCGACTTATCAGAGCCTCGGACATGCGCTGAAAGGATCTCATCATCCCAATAACATCACCAAATTCTATCTACTCCTGTCCGAGAACCTGCTCACCTCCCTGGGGGTTATACCCCTCAGGCGTGGATACTGCCGGAGGCATCACACCTCCTCCACTAGCACCCCGTCGTCTGCCTCTGTGGCGTCCTCTAACCATGATTACCTGCATGCACACAATCAAATCGATCAACAAAATTATAATGAAACCAACTCATGTCAACGAAAGTCGTAGAGAACCCCAAGTCACGGGTTGAACCGGCTCTGATACCATATGTAATGACCTCCTCATTACGACAACCCAACTCTAGTAATTAGTGCAATTTTTTTTATTTTTTTTTGTTGAGGTGTGTGCGTGCATGTAGGAAGGAATAGACACACTTGACTCTACGTCACCACATGGAAATCAACATGATGCAACCACGATGATCACCACCAGAAGACAAGACGCACAACAAGTGGTTGCTAGCAATGAATGACCACTACAGAAAATGCAACCCGAAGGGACTCCGACAACTCCCAACCATCACTAGGACAAAGCAATGTCCATGACTCAAGCATCAATTTCAGATCCAATACCCCTTGTAATTTCCACTAATTCACAAGTTTCCAAATCTACCCTAAACATAATGTATATCAAAATAATTGCCATCCCCTATTACCCATGACTAATTGTACTAGTTGAAGGACATTGCTTTTTCCTATGTTAACGATTCGACAACATTCAACCACATTCCCACCATGTTATCATCAATACTTCTTTTTACTAACCTCATAAATACAAATGAATCATATTTCATCTTGTGTGCTATCATAAAATAAAATTACCTAACTTGCCATCAATACAATTCAACATTCATTTATTACCCTAACCTTGCCATATCATCACCTTTACATTACCCAATTATTTAATTAGAAATAAGAGTTTACCTTTTTCCTGCTAGAATAAAAATGACACTATGATAATAACTCCATTAACCCTATCTTATCATTACCTTTACGTCTCAAATATTCGAATAAAACTAGGAGGTTACGCTGCATGGTTAATGCTAACAAGGGGAACTGCAATGATTAAATCCATGTAAAAATCCATGTTTTTTTTTTTTATAAACACTAATGCAATTAAATGACAGTAATAAATAACATTTCTATTCATAATCATTAGTAAAAACCAAATAAATATCAATTGAATAACAAATAAATAAGGATCATTACAGTTAAGAATAAAAAGGTTAGCATTACATTATCCTAAGCCCACATTCAGTATCACCACTACAATGATTAAATCCAGTTAAAAGCCATGTCATTTTTCTATTAACAATAATGTTGTTAAATGCCAGTAATAAATAACATTGTTGTTACATAATCATTAATAAAAACTAATTAAGTATCAATTGAGTAACAAGTAAATACAGATCTTTATCGTTAAGAATAAAAAGTTAGCATTACATTTATTGCACCCATCGCTAATTTCTGAGCAATTCGAGGTGGAAAGGGCTGGCGTTTGGCTCACTCTGCCCCACACAGGTTAATGATCGGCAACCCGACGAACGGTGGGCACTTGTCACGCTACCCAACTCAATGACATAGCAACCAAAAACACAGTTTCCAATACCACAACGGAGATGGGGTTCCTGTTATTCCCTTCTTACGCTGCACATGCTCAACGAAAAGGCTACGACTATAAGGACAATGTTCCTTCAATAGGATAAGGATTTAAATTCTGTTAAGACAGAAAGCCAAGACGAGCAAAGAACAAGTCATG
Organism: Picea glauca; assembly: GCA_000966675.3. Lineage (NCBI taxonomy): Eukaryota > Viridiplantae > Streptophyta > Pinopsida > Pinales > Pinaceae > Picea > Picea glauca. The sequence continues at coordinate 416,568 of JZKD02S1938428.1, forward strand.
TCATAGCATCCGATTTTTTTTTTTTTATCTTCTTTATTCAACTTTGGTGGTTAAATGTTACACCATAGACTATAATTTAGAGGCAAATAGGTAGAGACCTATAAGTTATAAGATAAGCATCCTTTTGATAGGCGACTACAAACCAGTTTGAAAACTCCAAAATTATTCTTAGTAATTTACATAGAATCTGCTCAATGCCTTCCTGATCTCACTGGTGGAATCTGGATGGAAATTTTCATAACATTTTATCTAAATAGGTTGTTGTTGAATGTTGTAATTAGAAAAGGGCAAGCGTGAACAAAAACTCAGCATCGACAGATGAAGAACAAGCAAGTTCTATCATAGCAGCGGATTTTGTATTTTCTTTACATATCCTCTTTGTTATCTGCTTATTTAATCTTTTAGTCCTTAAAGGTTACAACATAGAATATAATTATAAATTATGGACAATATATATAACTCTACAACTGGAGAGACTCCTGAATAACTCTTGTACGATGTCCTGGAGTTGATATCATATTGATTTTATAATGAGATCCAACATGAAAGAAATAATAATTGTTACCTAGGGTTTAATTTACCAACAACTAATTGGTCACCGACAGGTAATAACCCTTTTTCCCAAGAGAAATTACTCAATTTTATAAAAGGTATAAATCATTTACAAGCACTGTAACCAGACATATAGCCATATTATAACAAGAATCAATACAGATCTGAATATGCAAAAACTAAGATTAATGTTGTCAGGGAGAAAGATAGGAAGATGAACGAGTTCAGAATCGACACAGGCAACTCAAAGAAAAAATGAAAATCTCAGACATGACTGGTACAGTCAAGTGCCCAAAGATATGTCTCAATCACAACGGCCAGTGACACCAGCCTCTATCACACTGAATCGTGAATGGTAGCGCTAGAACTATATACGCCCATGGTAGATATAATACGCCCCAAGGTAAAAAGAACCCACTGTAGAATTTTTTTTTTTGAATGACAGTCATAAGAAACACCGACGAATGTTCCAGAGACCAAGAATGGAGCCAAATATAAAGGAAAACTAACTAACCCTGAACCCAGTACAAATATATCCACCCTAAAACTGTCCCAATAAAGGAAAAACAAAATAATCATAAACCCCAAACAAGTTACTCAACCCTAATCTGTACCAAGTATAAAAGAGAATAATAGTACACCCATACGAGACTGCCAGAAACCTTACGATGGTACCATAGAGAAAAAGAACAAGCCACCATTCTAAACTATTCTTTATCACAACTTAAGCATTCATCCAAATAAAACACAACCATCTAAATTTTCAGACACAACCACAGACTAGCATTCAGCCAAATAAAAACATACCTTGTCCTATTCGCCCGCTCCGGATGGTGTCCGCGTGCTACTTGATGCTCCCGCTTGTTGACCATAGAGGACTCACCGGTACCTCCCAGCCAAACTCTCGGGGTACTCTGCTTCCACCTCAGCCCCCCGAGCCGCAAAGGGGCCACACACAATCCAGACAATAGCCTAGCTTCCTATTCCGCCTCTAAGGCTGAGCTACCACTCAAGTCAGTTGAGAAAATCCCCAACTCCTACAAGCAATCAATCTAGTTCTTCAGTTTGGCAGCATAACAATACCTCACAAATCAATCCCCCTCTTGCTCCCCCTCTCATGTATTTTATCCTCCTCTTGACCTAATTCCCTTTAGGTTTTTCCCCAAAAACCCTAAATCCCATTTCTTTTAAGTTTTTTTTCAAACCCTAAAAATTCCCCTCTTTTTCAAGTGTCACGCATCCCTACCTTTTCC
>JZKD02S1938428.1:432415-444406 GCA_000966675.3 Picea glauca
GAAATTTCCAGATGATTATTACACCCTTAGTTTAGTCAATTCGGTAACGAATACGCAGATCTAGATTTACAGTTATCCATAATGCAATTGCATAGGACATAAACATATATTTGATTTATTTAAATTTTTCTTTGTATCATAAACCATTGCCGAATTACCACAACAGAGATAATGTTTCCATCAGTTACACAATTGCAATTGCGGAAGTAAAGTAAACCAACCAATCTATCTAGAACCCAACACAGATGCAGTTAATTACTCTTTACATATCAGTATACCAATATAAATTGTTGACGACAGTAAGAGAATGCCAGAGCCAAGGGATAACATGTCGAAAGGATCCCGGGGGTTATAACAGTCCAAGCATAGAAAACAAACCACAAGGAAACGGGGTGATCCAAACTCAACACATCCATCGTCATCATAAGGATTCACATACAAAATTTAAACAATTTTTATTTTTTTCTTAAACAAACAAATGCACTTGCGAACCTGTGACCGACAACGAATAACCCGAAGATGCTATTCCGTGCTTGTGCTCCATGCCGCTCCTACTCGCCGACCATTGATACCTCACCGGTACCTCCCAGCCAACACTAGGGGTACTCTGCTTCCCCCTTAGCCTCTTGAGCCGCAAAGGGGCCATACACTATCCAGATGGTACGTCTAACTCCCAGCTCTCCTCACAAGGTCGAGCTACCACTCCTATCCAAGCTGGGAAATCCCAACTCCTCACAAGTAATCAGTCAAGTCACAAATCCAGTAGCGTAACATTACGCTAATAATTGGTCCCCTATTTCCTCCTCCTTCCTCTCTTTTATAGAGTTTTTGAACTTGTAAACATTCCCAAATTTCTTTTAATTAATGTTTTAATGAAAATCCTCTAAAAATTCTCTATCTTACAAGTGTCATCCATCCCCCTCTTTCCTCCAATAATTATTTTCTTTAATTTTATTAATTGTCTCATTTCCCTCACCCACCTAGAGTTGCTCCTAAATTTACTCCTAGGTGTTCCTAGATTCCCTTACAGGTTTAAATACTTTCCCTAAAATGAGGTTGCTAATTTAATTTATTTTAGAAGGTTCTTAATTGCAGATTCTTTACTATGTTGAGCTTGCTTTTTACCATAAGTTCCCCTCTTTCCGTTAATATGTTTCCTCCATTCTTTAGTTTCCCAAATTTTTATTATTCCCTTCTTTCCCCTTTTTATTAGAGCCAAAATGGCAGTTGCGCTATTTAATCTTTTCCTTTTTATTATTAATTAAATATCTTTTACACTTTCACAAGTTAAAAATTTAAATTCTTCTTTACGATTTAAAACCAGTGATTTTAATTAAATTATTACTCTCTTCATTTTACCCCAAAAATTTTATGAAGACTAAAACTATTACATAAGTGGTTTTGAGTTTAATTTTTATTTATTCATTTTTTTTTATAGGGTAATTTTCTTAAGGTTAGACAAAGTTTTACCCCTATAGAAGTTTTAGACCTAGAACTTAGATTCTAAATTGGGTGACATTTCATTAGGGAAGTTGTTTAAGAGTTTCTTAATGTGTTAAATGTCTTAGGGCCATCTAAGCTAGTTCCTTCATGAACAACAACGCGACATGCCCTTCAGGATGCACCACGGGCTCCAAGGGTGCCACTCACCTGGTTTGTTTCTTTCGCACGACATGCCCTTCAGGATGCACCACATGCTCCAAGGGTGCCACTTGCTTCTTTTATTTCTTTTGCGTGACATGCCCTTCAAGATGCACCACGTGCTCCAAGGGTGCCATTCACCTCTTGACTGATTGGTAGACATCAATAGCCCCTGGAGTCAACACTCCACTAGGTGAACTTGTGGGAGAGTAAGGACTCTAAGGAATAAGGCCCCCACCTTATTGTGCGGCCCTTAGAATCATCGTGAGAAACTGTCGCAGTCTGCCCTCGCGACATCGTGGGTCCTCTCGAACTAGGTAATCGTTAACCTACAATTCAAGCCAAGGTGGGAGTTCTAGTAGGTTATGGTAGGGCTGCTGTCCACACCTCTCCCTCAACCTCTCTGGTATTCATGTGTGGCCCCTTTAATCCATATGTGAGTCTGGTCAGCAAGCTATCATTAGCTTGCATCATCAAGAATCGTGTCAGAACATGCCCACATCATATCATATAATCAAATGTACTAGAATCATAGTAAACAATCAACCCCAAAAGCACACTCCCTGACTCGATCTGGATTCCAAGGGGTCCTGTCGATGCCTCTACATCCTCAAGGTCAAAAACCCTGCACACTCGGTAAAACCAAGTCAATAACATCTGTCTATGTCAAAGCAGTAAAACATCATGTCATCTATCATATCGCATCATAATCAAGGATAAATGTTTTCTTATCATAAAAGTCCAGATCACTTGTGATCAAGTGTCCTCAAAGAATAAGTTTTCTCACTGCGTCAGAGAGGGATGCTACACGTTCTATTAAGTTTTTGGAATCACTTGTCCATTATGTAGTCCTGGAAGAAATTGTTTGGATAATAGACTTTAAAGATTGGAAAAATTAATACATAAATGATAATAATTAACCATGTATTGAGAAAAAAGGCTAAAGTTATTTAAATCAATGCATAATCAATTATTCAAATAATATGAATATATCATAATGAAAATAAAACCGTTTTACTTATAGGACAAAATCCATTAAGCAACCTGGAATTCCATATTCTTCTTTGAAAATATTCATCCATTTTCCCAAAGATCCCATCCATCCATTACTCCATTGGAAAAGAAATAAAAATTTTACAAAAGAAATAATATACAAAAGAGAAATGATTAAAATCCTCCTCTCCAATTCCTATCCCCATTGGCTTTGATCTTTCTCATATATTTATAAAATGAATGAACACTCTGGGCATCACTATTAATTTTCGCCACCTGAAAATTACCTCTAAAAAGACATCAATATTTCTCAAATCATGCATTTGTTTGGGACAATATCTACATATAAGGTAAACAAGTCCATTTTGGTTCTGGGTTTTCAACCATTTCTTCAAATTCCTTATGGTTTGGCTGCAATGAGTTCTGCAAAATCGCCTATCTGATCTTGACGCCTTTCCAAATTTTATCTGTTGTTGCTCATACAATTATTTGTAGCAATCAAGAATTATTTTTGGATCAATCCTCTTGAATTTCTTTGGATAATAAAATCAATCCATGATCAGATCCGTATCAAATATTTGACAATAGAAACCTGTGAAACAAAAAAAACCTAAATTAATAACCTAAAAATTGTGAATAAAACAAAATCTAGAAAAAAAAATAAAAAATAAAAAAATGAATTTAAACTAACTATAACTTATAAACAAACTTTGTTTATAATTTTCTTTCAAATATGATCTAGAAGCTTCAAGTTAATCGAGAAAAAATATTAATTTCAGTTTTTTACAAAATCAAACAAATGATAGATAATTCTTTTATTATTATTATTTTGAAATGAGATGCAAAATGAAAAAAATAATTTAATTAATTAATATCACCAAATGATTTCATCAAAATGAGAAACAAACCAAGATATTATTTGATGAAGTATTGAACACATTATTAAAAATAGTCAAACTTGCTAATGAGCAAAAGAATGAACATATAATCATTTAAATGAAAGTAAACATTTGATAAAAATTAACGTTTTTGTTTAAATTGAGACTTTTATGCTTGTTTCTAACTTTTGACATATACTCTTGTAATAAATGTCTCATACTATAGTGAATGTCTTAATTTTTTCTCAAAGCAAGCCAAGGTATGGAACTATTTGAAAAGGTTGATTATGTAGCTCATTATAATTATCAAGATTCTAACGGGGGGCCCTTTAAATTTTGTAAAACATTTAGGGGGAGTTGTTGGGGCCCAACAAATGGAGACTTACTGGGTGAAGTAGTTATCTTTAATTTGGTAATATTTCATCTTAGAAAGAAAATAATAAGACTTGAAAAACGATTTAAGCTCCCTGAAATAAATTCACTCTGAGACCATATAGTATTAGGATAAGCTCAATGCTATAACCAGAAAATAGAATTTTCTTTGTAGATGATTATAACCTGAAATAATGTCTTAATCAAAGAACACGATGTTTATAAAAGAACTTCAATACTGTTGATAGAGCCACTGCTGCCAACAGGCATCCATAGCCTCGACAACGATGTCATTTAACCCACTCAAATGCTTTAATCCCTTCCAATAGTTGTATCCACATGATGTATACTTCCATAAAAGCTACTTTAAAATCATATACCTGCTACCTCTCGACCCGACATTGCTTCGTTGCCAGCAGGCCTGTTCAGTACCCTGACGAAGTTGTCTTGGTATCATGTGTGCATTTACCTGCTGCCAGTGAGCTTGTTCAGTACCCCGAAGGGTTTACACACACTTCCCACACATAACTGCTTCCAACCCTCTTATGCCACTTTTAAATAATAATACAATTATAGATTTCTTGATGACAAAGAGAGCGGAGTGATACTGGAGGTTAATTGTAATACAGGTGAATAGTTGACCATGTTATTTATTTGCTTTTAAAACTGGAATTTTTATCATGGTTTAGATATTTTAGATTTCCTTTAAGAAATCATCTAGAGAATGAGGAAACACTTAAAAGTGATTCCTTAAGAATATGGACGTCGTAAAAAGTTTAAAGATCATCATAATTCTCAAAGATTTAAACCATATCTCAGGTGTAATACTCTAGCAAAGACAATTCAAGGACAAAATGAGAGTGACAATTGACTTAAAAATAAATTGATGATCTATATATTAATACCAAGACCTCTTTGAACTGTTTCAATTTGCTTGAAAAATACAAGTCTTAAAATAAATGCTTCCTTCAACAATAGTTCTTTGATCAGAAATATATTGATTCAAAAAGAAAGATAAGAAGAAAACTCATTCAAAATAATCAAAGAAAAAAAAACACACAACAAATCAAATCAAATTTTATTAATGGGATTCAAAATTAAAAGTACACAAAATCAAAGAAGAAAAAGAAAACGTTTTAGGAAATTATTTTGGCCAAAGATAAACTTGAGTTTTTGTATCCACTATCATCTCACTATAAAATAAAGGAAGAACTAAATCATATCAAATATCATGTGCAAGCATGTTCTTTTCTTAATATAGTGATGCATAAGATGTTACTTTGACCAAGCATTATTATTAAAAATAAAAGAGACTAAAAATAGAAAAATCCACATTAAGATGAGTGCAGTCCTACTCATGGCACCTTGGGTCAGGATTGAATTGATAGTTTAAATTTACTTATTTCTTTACTTTCCATTTAAAATTTTCACGATGATACTGCATTTTTGAAAAGAAATATTCAACGAAAAGAAGAGAGAAAAATATTTAAGGTGGACTTCCATGACAACATTCATATTATGGTTCTCTTGGTGTGCCCGCTTGTGTTCATAATTGCACTATTACAAAGAGAAAAATTGAGAAATTAAACTAAAAGAAAGCCTACTCCTAAACCTACTCCAACTACTAGACAAATAAAAAATACTAAGTGAGATCATATTTCCAATGCAGCCACAAGAGTATCTTCAATCATGAAAGGCATATAAAGTAAACAATTAGAATAAAAGAATCTAGTATTTGCAGATACAAAAGAAATATGTCATGCTTACCTCCTATATATTCTTTTAAAAACAAAACAAGCATGACCTTACCATTCTTTTGAAAGTTATTGATGTGTGAATCCTCCAACCATTCTGCAATGTGGTCATGATATGGGTCATAATGGCATGGAAGAACATAAGTAAGTTTGGAAAACTTGTCAATATTATTGGGACCTGACATAACCATCTGCAAAAGCCGAAATGCCCCATCCTCCTGAAAATTCCCCAAGTGTTCATCAATTTCTTCACACAGAGGATCTAAAAACTTCATGTGATGCTTACTTCCTAGATATTTAGGTAGAAACAAATCAAGCACAACCTTATCTTTATTTTGAATATTTTTTAGATAGGAATCTTCAATCTATTCTAAGATCATGTCATAAAAATTAGGATGCAAACTATGACTTTGCTGAAATGGATATATCAATGGGGAACACACCATAAGAGGATTCACGACATTGGTTAGATTGTTGGTTTGAAAGCTCCCTTTGATGAGATTGATCGTTTCAAAATGTGAACCATAACCATTAAAATTTGAACTAATCAAAGAACGAATATGCAATGTAGAATATTCGATCTCCACAAGGATGACTGCATTATCTTTTTCAAAAATAAATCGTGTAAAAGCATCTTGCAACATGTCATTTTTCCATTTGAGTGATGAAAGTGAAAGAGCATCAGATCCGACTTGATAGGTGTTATGTTTGGAATTAGTTTCACCAAATTTTGGCATATCGAAAAAATTGGATTATGGTGGAATAGAGTAAGATACTGTGGGTAAAGTATCAAATCCACTAGAATCTAAGAAGAGATTGGGATATAAAGAGTAAAAGGAATCATAAATAATCACATGAAAAGAATACCTTGAGCTATGATATTTAACAATGGTATTCTCAAGACATTCCTCTTCATTTTCCTTAAAACTTTCACTCTGTTTTGGTGATAAATTCTTCAACATAATATGATCATCTAAATTTTCCTTCTGTACAATAGATAAATCAAAACATTCATGGAAAAAATCTCATCTTTCATGTTTATAAGGTACGATTTGAAGATGAGGGTTTAAGGTTACTTCTTCCAATTGTAGATCTACATCTCTAATCAGTTTGATTGGAATGTTAGAGTGCTTAAGATCATTTTCATCACCTAAGTCTTCTTCAATAACCAAATTTAAATACTGATTAGAACAAGAGTTAGGAGAATGAGGACATTCACCTTGACCCAACATCGAATCTTCTTCCACGATGGTCAAGGACTAAAAATAAAATGATTCAGAGGAAAAACTAAATTGATTGTCAGTAAGAACATTTTCAATAGATTCTACCTCCCTTGCTTGTTCAACATTTTTGGACGGATTCCTCTCATCCCGTGAACACAATTTTTTTTTCAATTGAGTGATAGTATTTGTAACTGCTTCATCCTTTGCGATTGAATATGACTGGATGCAAGCATCATAAAGGAGATATAATACAAATGACATGTCATCAAGATTAAATTTACAAATAACATGATGAATTCTTGTCGAAAAGTCTTTTAAAGATGAATCGCCATTGATTAGCAAAGTCTGAAATTCTTCACATAATTGATTGTAATCATCAATTTCAAAATCATCTAAAAATTCATCTACAAATTGAAACCAATCAAAAATGTGATATGCTGGAAAAAACTCAAACCAATGTTTAATCCGACCCCTGAAATTAAAAGCAAACAATTTGCATAAAACCTTTAAATCAGAAATATCATGCTTGATGCATTTGCACCAAAACTTGTTAATATGGTCTTTTGCAGATACATTCCCCCCACCATCAAGTGTAAGTTTGAACAAGAGAGCGACTGTCTTGTTTGGAATATTAGGTAATGAGAATTGGAAAGAATGTTCCAACACAGTGATTTTGGGAGCCATGGGAAATTAATTAAATTTGAAATAAAGACTCCTATAAGGCCAGCTTGTCAGTCTGGCCCTCCTTCTAGCACCATTTGTTGACGGGTGAAATTGACCATCCTTCAACTGGAAGAGTGATTCCGATCCAGGGTTGTCTAAATAACCCAAGCCATTTGGTGTAACTTGTTCTGACAAGTTTAATGGCTCTGTTAGCCAATCTAAAATTCTAAAAGAAAATAAATAAAAGAAATGAAATAACTAACTAATTACTAAACACTATATATATATGTGTGTGTTTGTGTGTGTGTGTTTGTGTGTTTGTGTGTGTGTGTGTGTGTGTGTGTACATATGTTCTAATGTAACTGTAGTAGTTGTATTTAAGCAGAAGATATACAAGTCTCTTTTATTTACATGATTTACAAGCTGCAAGTTTTAATCGAAACTTACGAAAATCAATGGAAAAATGATTGCTTCTAGGAAGAAGATAAAGAAAGCACATACAAATATTTATTGTTTTTCTTTTATAAATTTAAAGAATCTCTTAAAAACATTAATGAAACATGAACATGTGGATAGTAAAAGTTGAACCATACATTCTAGTTTCAATGATGTGTAAATGATAAAAAAAAAACAAAGAAGCTATCCTGTCAGTGCATTAGTGAGGTGTATCCAAGAATCTACATGAGTGTTGAACATCCAACTGCCATGTCCAAGAGAGAAATCTGCAATGAACCTTATGATTGTTCTAAATAAAAAATACTAAATCTATTTAAATCAATGCATAATCAATTATTCAAAGAATATGAATATATTATAATGAAAATAAAACCATTTTACTTATAGGAAAAAAGCCATTAAGCAACTTGGAATTCCATATTGTTCTTTGAAAATATTCGTCCATTCTCCAAAAGATTCCAGCCATCCATTACTCCATTTGAAAAGAAATAAAAATGTTACAAAAGAAATAATATACAAAAGAGAAATGATTAAAATCCTCCTCTCCAATTCTTGGCCCCATTGGCTCTAATCTTTCTCATATATTTCTAAAATGAATGAACATTTTGGGCGTCACTATTAATTTCCGCCACCTGAAATTTGCCTCTAAAAAGACATTAATATCTCTCAAATTTTGCATTTGTTTGGTAAAATATCTACGCGTAAGGTAAATGGGTCCATTCCGGCTCTGGGTTTTCAATCGTTTCTTCAAATTCCTTACAGTTTCGTTGCAATCAGTTTTGCAAAATCACCTGTCTGATCTCGACGCCTTTCCAAATTTTATCTGTTGTTGCTCATACAATTATTTGTAGCAATCCAGAATTATTTTTAGATCAATCATCTTGAACGTATTTGGATAATAAAATCAAGCCATGATCAGTTCCATATCAAATATTTGATAATAGAAACCTATGAAACAAAAAAAACCTAAATTAATAACCTAAAAATTGTGAATAAAACAAAATCTAGAAAAAATAAATAAATGAATGAATGAATTTAAACTTACTATAACTTATAGACAAACTTTGTTTATAATTTGTTTTCAAATATTATCTAGAAGCTTCAAGTTAATGGAGAAAAAATATTAATTTCAGTTTTTTACAAAATCAAACAAATGATAGATAATTCTTTTATTATTATTATTTTGAAATGAGATGCAAAATGAAAAAATTAATTTAATTAATTAATCTCACCAAATGATTTCATCAAAATGAGAAACCAAACAAGATATTGTTTGATGAAGTATTGAACACATTATTAAAAATAGTCAAACTTGTTAATGAGAAAAAGAATGAACACATAATCATAATTTAAACGAAAGTAAACATTTGATAAAAATTAACGTTTTTGTTTAAATTGAGATTTTTATGCTCATTTCAAACTTTTGACATATACTCTTGTAATAAATGTCTCATACTATAGTGAATGTCTTAATTTTGTCTCAAACAAAGCCAAGGTACGGAACTATTTGAAAAGGTTGATTCTATAGCTCATTATAATTATCAAGATTCTAACGGGGGGCCCTTTAAATTTTGTAAAACATTTAGGGGGATTTGTTGGGGCCCAACAAATGGCGACTTACTAGGTGAAGCAGTTATCTCTGGTCTGGTAATATTTCATCTTAGGAAGAAAATGATAAGACTTGAAAAAGGATTTAAGCTCCCTGAAATAAATTCACTCTAAGACCATATAGTATTAGGATAAGCTCAATGCTATAACAAGAAAATATAATTTTCTTTGCAGAGGATTATAACCTGAAATAATGTCTTAATCAAAGAGTCATGATGTTTATAAAAGAACTTCAATACCATTGATAGAGACACTGTTGCCAACAGGCGTCCATAGCCTCGACAACGATGTCATTTAACCCACTCAAATGCTTTAATCCCATCCAATAGTTGTATCCACATGATCTATACTTCCATAAAAGCTAGTTTAAAATCATATACCTGTTACCTCTCGACCCGACATTGCTTCATTTCCAGCAAGCCTATTCAGTACCCTGACGAAGTTGTATTGGTATCATGTGTGCATTTACCCGCTGCCAAAGAGCCTGTTCAGTACCTCGACGGGTTTACACACACTTCCCACACATACGTGCTTCCAACCCTCTTATGCCACTTTTAAATAATAATACAATTATAGATTTATTGATGACAAAGAGAGCGGGGTGATAGTGGAGGTTAATTGCAATACAGGTGAATAGTTGACCATGTTATTTATTTGCCTTCAAAACTGGAAGCATTATCATGGTTTAGAGATTTTAGATTTAATTTAAGAAATAATCTAGAGAATGAGGAAGCACTTAAAAGTGATTCCTTAAGAATATGGACAGCATAAAAAGTTTGAAGATCATCGTAATTCTCAAAGATTTAAACCATATCTCAGGTGTAATACTCTAGCAAAGACAATTCGAGGACAAAATGAGAGTGACAATTGACCTAAAAATCAATTGTTTGAGCTATATCTTAATACCGGGACCTCTTTGAACTATTTCAATTTGCTTGAAAAATATAAGTCTTAAAATAAATGCTTCCTTCGACAGCAGTTCTTTGATCAAAAATATATTGATTCAAAAAGAAAGATAAGAAGAAAACTCATTCAAAATAATCAAAGAAAACAAAAACACACAACAAACCAAATCAAATTTTATTAATGGGATTCAAAATTAAAAGTACACAAAATCAAAACAGCAAAAGAAAACGTTTTAGGAAATTATTTTGGCCAACAATAAACTTGAGTTTTTGTCTCCACTATCATCTCACTGTAAAATAAAGGAAGAACAAAATCATATCAAATATCATGTGCGAGCAAGTTCTTTTCTTAAGATAGTGATGCATAAGATGTTACTTTGACCAAGCATTATTATTAAAAATAAAAGAGACTGAAAATAGAAAAATCCACATTAAGATGCATGCAGCCCTACTCGTGGCACCTTGGGTCAGGGTTGAATTGATAGTTTAAATTTACTTATTTCTTTACTTTCCATTTAAAATTTTCACGATGATACTACATTTTTGAAAAGAAATATTCAACGAAAAGAAGAGAGGAAAAGATTTAAGGTGGACTTCTGTGACAACATTCATATTATGGCTCTTTTGGTGTGCCCGCTTGTGTTCATAACTACATTATTACAAAGAGAAAAACTGAGAAATAAAACTAGAAGAAAACCTACTCCTAAACCTACTCCAACTACTAAACAAATAAAAAATACTAAGTGAAATCGTATTACCAATGCGGCCACAAGAGTATCTTCAATCCTACAAGGCATATAAATTCAAAAATTAGAATAAAAGAATCTAGTATTTGCATATACAAACGAAATATGTCATGCTTACCTCCTATATATTCTTTTAAAAACAAAACAAGCATGACCTTACCATTCTTTTGACACGTCTTGATGTATGAATCCTCCAACCATTCTGCAATCTGGTCGTGATATGGGTCATAATGGCATGGAAGAACATAAATAAGTTTGGAAAACTTGTCAATATTATTGGGACCTGACATAACCATATTCCAATCAAAATGTGAAGCATAAACATTAAAATTCGAACAAATCAAAGAACGAATATGCAATGTACAATATTCGCTCTCCATAAGGATGAGTGCATTGTCTTTTTCAAAAATAAATCGTGTAAAATCATCTTGCAACATGTCCTTTTTCCATTCGAGTGATGAAAGTGAAAGAGCATCAAATCCGACTTGATAAGTGTTATGTTTGGAATTAGTTTCACCAAATTTTGGCATATCGAAAAAATTGGATTCTGGTGGAAAAGAGTAAGATACCATGGGTAAAGTATCAAATCCACCAGAACCTAAGAAGAGATTGGGATATAAAGAGTAAAAGGAATTATAAATAATCACATGAAAAGAATATCTTGAGCTATGATATTTAACAATGGTATTCTCAAGACATTCCTCTTCATTTTCCTTAAAACTTTCACTCTGTTTTGGTGATAAATTCTTCAA